>JAAFCF010002710.1:8322584-8393774 GCA_013389785.1 Helicorthomorpha holstii | reverse complement strand
GGTTCTTTTAGTAATTAAGGTTCATTAAAGTCGCAATCTGACTGACAATTTCAACTTCCGTGCTTTACTGCTTATTTTCTCATAAGTTCGATTGGATATTTATAAATGTGTTGACTTGTATCTTATGTATTTATTTTAATTCGCAAATCATAAAGTTCAAAGCTAAACTTTATTAAAATTTAAATTTAATGCAACAAAATTCCTATGTTTAGAAACTTAAACGACCACACCTGTCACGAAAGACCGTTTTATGTGAAAAAATAAATAAATACAAAATTACAAAATAACTAAATTTATAACGACAAAATAACCATTCATAACATGTTTATCGTGCTTCTATCGTTTTGCCAATAAACGTTACAAAATTTCACTCAAAATCGTAGTTGAATCGTGAATAGTTAACAGCTTAAAATTTGCTAAATTTATATGAATCAAATAGCGTTTGAATTACCATTTTCCAAAATGTCCCTTTGAGCCTTGATCGAAACATTCAGCTGCAGGTTTAAGAATCTTCACATTCATGTACAATTTCACACATGTTCGCTCTACAAAATACAACCAAAATTACAGTAATAATTTATATAAACGCATTTTACCTTTAGAAAATTTATTCTTTGCAATAGAGGCTTTACCCACTATGACTTTCATAAATTTTCCAAAACTCTTAACCAATTCAATAACTTACACAATAATACTGACAACATACAGTTTTCCAAACTCAAACAAATACATGGAAAGAAATGCAGAAGAATCCCGATGGCATTACTCTCTGTCAAATTAATATAATATTGCTCTGCAGTTATAATTACACAATACAGTATAATAACAAGTACTTACAATTTTAACTGATAAAGATGAGCAGTCATGATCAGACGATTCATCTTCAAATATATAAACTTCATCAAACTTGCTTTACACTGTTTAAGCTTCTCCAGGTCAATCTTTTGAGTTGTAGGAACCTCCTAAGAATTTGAAATTATGGAACTTCATTTAAACAAAGTTGTCTTAGTAGTATTTAGAAATGTTTTGTCGATTTGACTATTCCACTTTCAGTGCCAAATTACAAAGATTGTTATGCAATAATACCTGCATTTTTTTTAACTCAAACTCCGAATTGTTTATGTGTCGTTATTAATCATAGGCTTTGTAAGATTTTAAGTTATTGAAACCACCTGTCACGAAAGACGACTGAATTGTTCTTCTTCTGTCTTCATGTCTACTTAGTCGAATCTTATGATGAATTTGAGTCAGCTGATCCATCCACTTAAAACTGCAGTGACACTTACAATGAAGCCAACTGCAACGCTCATAGGAAATTCCCTATCGCTGTTGCCAATCTTCCTGCTAGTTTGCCAAAAAATTGTTCTGCCTGCTCGGAGTCTCGAACCGGGAACACTTTGTTGAAACCCACAACAGCGATCAGCCAAGCGCCTTATTCGCTAAGAATTACCACCAGCCGTTGAAAACTTTTGCTTTTTAGTGGGTAGTCTATTCTTAAGAGCGAAAATATTTAACAAAAAAAAAAAAAAATGGCAATGAATTTAATTGATCGCCATTATTATACATCTTAATTAATTTACTAATTGACTATTATTTATTATTATTTTGTATTATTAGTGAGTATTATTAAATGTTAAGCGTTTTTTAAAAATCGATGAAGAAATGTAAACATAACACGCAAAGACTACAGCCTTACCTCTAACTTTTACCTCTACTTTTCAAATAAAATATAAAGTTTGTTGGAAATTTAAAATAACAACGATTTTAGATGTAAACCGACCTGAAATTTTCGAATCTGATGTTTTTAGCCCGGAAATCCGCCTCCAAGTGCTACAAAATCGCCGAAATCGTCGGCGCCACCTAAACTAAACAGGAATAACTCGTAAATTATTAAAGATAACTCAAAGATTCCAACGGAACTGGAATTCTCGCATCATTTTACATCTAAAACAGTCATAAAAATCATATGTTAAATTTAGGCCATTTTTGAGAAAAACGCAAAGGCCTTCTCACTTTTTTTCAAAAATCAGAAAAAATCTCAGGTCCTTAAAAATGGACTAAAGACGTTTCATAAAATGTAAAAAAGGGTGCAAGTAACAATACCGTCGCTTTTAATCCGGAAATCCATCTCTAAGTGCCTAAAAATGGTCCGAATAGAACCCAAAACAACTGCATATTGATATATAGGGGGAAAAAATCAATAAAATTGATAGCGCCATAATTCAAAAATTACAAACAAATGTTTCTTTTTTTATATATACACTGTATTATTATTATTTAATGACTGTGACAGTCTGTGGAAGTGTGAGTGATTTGACCACAGAAATGATTTTAAACGTACACTATTCTACAGGCTGTCGCAGGCCCAAAAAGTGGGAACATTTTGGGGAATTCCCCCACACCTCCAGGTTGGTCCCAGTTGGTGTCCCCACACATGGTGGTGTCCCATTGTTTTACATAACTACCTTAATATTTTTACAATAATATATGAATATATTAACAATACTGCAATATCAACTCAAGTCAAAACAATTTGAATTGTCAAGTATTTGATCTGGTTAAACTTTGACGATTATTGATAGTTATTCGAGAGTCGAACTAAGTTGATTTCTGAAAATGATTGAATGACTTTTAAGTTTTTTAATTAATATTTTTATAGATTTAAAGAGAGCTTAACTAACTAATTATAGCTTTTATACGGTAGACGCATTTGCAAGAATTGACATCCCCAAAATGTCCTGTCAAATGCCAATCACACAATTATCTAGATTAAAAGAGTCAAAAATAGCTTTGTTTGATTGAGAAATAACAATTGATAATCTTTATCGTTTTGTGTAAATAGTTTAGTATTAATTATTTCTCAACTTTGCAGTGTCTCGACATTTTCCAAATGGTATTGGTCATTGAACTGCTTGGTTGTTAAGGAAAAGCTGCTTGAAGTTAAATTACGTTTCACTGCTAATAATTCAATTACAAAAAAGTTTTTGGTAATTTTTGATGAAAAAAATTTATATTTTCAAAACAAAAAAAAACCCTGAAACACTGAAAATATTATTTAATCTAGTACATAACATCATATTATATACTGTATACACTTGTTACATTTCAAATTATTATAGATTTTGCATTAACTTTAATACTATATTGGAAATTTTATTTTTTTTTAATAAAATGAATAAATCTTTTATTGATTTTAGACTTGAAAACATCCCTCACGGAAGACCAAAAATCGCCTATGATGTTGGTATTTCCAAATCAAGTTAACTTCCTTTCACACGAGACATCAGATCGTGTCTTGTGAGAAAAGTTTTCATGTTAAGCGGTTTTCGTTCATGTTAAAAGAAATAAAATGCATGGAAATACACAAGAGATAATCGGGATCGCGATTATTTTAGTAAGAATATAATATATATTTTTTGCATGTTTAGGTTAAAACAAAATCCGTTTAATACGAAAAAAATTCTCGGTCTCAAGCGTTTCGTATTAACGGGGTTCCACTGTATACTGAAATTTTCAAATCTAAATATTATACAATGTTAAATTTGGACGTCTAAAATATTTATTAATATTTAAATGCCAAATCAAGTGCATTTTGTTTGTCATATTATCATACCACTTTTTCTATCTTAGATAATACAGTATGAAGATAGAAGTTTTATATTTGCCACTTAATATATAATATCATTTTGATTTTTTAACAAATATTTTCCTTCTCCTGTCATAAATCATGAACTGTAGATTAGTTAAATTCAATTGTCCCAATGTCTATTAATGGCTAAAAAAAAATGGCAGTGTTGTAATCAGATGAAAAGTTTGATGTCTGTCAATTGCTATCATGTTGTGGTATTTCCAAGTTCAATGGATCAAATAAGTTAGATTTGAATCTTTGACAATCTTAAGAGATTATTGTAACAGTTGCTAGGGATCGTTATTAATAAATAACTTTTTTAATTGCGAAAACAGTGTTTCTATATAAGTCAATTTTTAACAGCAATTTTTCATTCTTCTCTTAAGTTGCTAATCTGACGAGAAAATGTTTTTTCGGTTGATTTTTCTTAGCTTCGCTATCGTAAATTTTAACGGTGGGCGTTCAAAATTATCTCTAAATTTAACTCTCTAAAATCAAATACTAATTTTTTTTTAATTTGTTTATTTTAGACTGTAGTGTTGTCGGTTGGTCATATGATGACCCAGGTACTTTGTGTCCATTTAACCGGAAATAGTGGAAGAGACGTTTTCTAAATATTAGGTTCTAATTTATAGATGGACCTGATAAATGGTGCGAAATAGATATGCCAGGAAATGAATGCTGTGGTTCCAGACAATCACCAATTAACATTGAATTGGACAGAATGGAAGTTTCATTGGTTGAAATTGAAATGACGGGTTTGGATTATAAGTGGAGCACCGTCAACATAACTAACGACCAACATTCAGGTATTTAACTTTGTTTACTAAAAAATATCTATAGTTACTATACTTAATATTTACTATATTTAATTGTTTGAATTTTGTATTGGAAATACGATTGGTTTTTTATTACTTAAAACTCGATTTTTTTAGTTATTTAAAATTCGATACTTTTGATTACTTGAAACTCGACTGGTTTGTTATTGTTTGACATTATAATATTTTTATTTAAAAGTTTTTAAGTTTTGGATTCAAAATTCAAATGGTTTTTTATTACTTGAATTTCGAATAGTTTTAATTTGAATTTAGAATAATTTTTTTACACTTAGTATTCGAGCTAGTTTTTTTATTACAGTAATTAAAATTCAAATATTCATTTTTAGCATTTAAACTATTTTTGATACCATTGAGTTTCTTTATTATTGAGGTACTCAACAAAATAGAATTTTTAAAAAACCCTGAAACTTATAAATCACTAAATTACTACGGTATCTCAAGTGACAACTGATTGTAAAAACACTTGCTTTTAAATTGCAGTAAAGATTGAAATCCCAAATATCAAGTATAAGGACATTCCATATGTAATCCTATGGCCTGATCCAGACACAAAGTCGGATTCATACTCATTTATTAACATGCACTTCCACTTTGGAAGTGAAAATAGTGTTGGCTCTGAACATCATATCGATGATGAAATCTTTCCTATGGAGGTAAACAAATACACTTTTCTAAAATTTCCAAAATAACAATTAAATGGATGCTTTTTGAATTATTGTAATTAGTCCCATGCAGTTTTTTACAATACCAGATACGGTATTGATGCTCCAAATCATCCTGATGGAGTAATTGTGCTAGCTACTCATTATGAAGTAATAAGTTCATTAATTATACGTGCTGATTTTATAAATTGGAACATTTTTTTACCCATGGCATGAAATAGACAATAAAAATCGCCATTAGAACTAATGCGATTTGTCTTTTCGTAAAAAAGTGTTTCAATTATGTGTTAACAATTCTAATTTTGTTATTTAAATCTAGATAGGTCCATACGATAACATACGTTATTATCGTTTAGCGAATGCTTTGGAAAATGTGTTATATGTCGATCAAGTTTATACTATTGATCCTGGTTTGGCAATCAATGATTTGTTACCAAACGATAAAACAGTTGCTTACAGTTATCCTGGATCACTTACAACGCCTTTATGCAGTGAAGCTGTCACATGGTTTGTTTTTAAAGACAGAGTTCAAATTTCCCAAGAACAGGTAAGGAACTTTTCTAACTTGAAAACAACTTTGAATGTATAACTTTCATTGTATAAAAATTAGTTGGATAAATTTCGAGAGGTGACTATATTAACTCCAACCGAAGCACTTAACGTCAGAGCCATACCATGTGATGCTGATATTTACATGTCTAATAATTTTAGACCTATTCAGGAACTTAATGGACGACAGGTCCAGCTAGTCAGAGGATTTGTTGATTAAATTTTATCATGCAATATTTTCCATAAAATAATCATATTGTGATTTTGTAAAATAATTACATTTTAAGAATGTAAAAAATGTGGTTGGCTGTATATGTATCTGATTTAAAAATTTTATTAAATAAAACTTTTCATATTTGGACCTCGTCAAACAAATTGCATTGTTCAATTCATATTCAAAGAATATTTTCCCATTGTATTTGAACCTAACTAAAGAACCAAAAACGTTCGAATCATATTCAGCGCCATCGGATAAGATTCATTTAATGTCTTTAATTTGACTATTTGTATACCTTAAAACTGCTCTTACAATTTAGGCTGTATTTCTGCCTATACAAAAAAACTAAAAAAACTCCAATCATATACTCATCGTATTGATTGTGGACTGGTGCAAATCCTATTACTTTTGGAAAACGACGTCACTGTTACAACTTCATCAGAAATTTACTGTGTTGCAAAAGAAATGTCTTCACTTTTCCTAAAGTAAAGATTTTCAACATATTTCTCACCACAATTGCAACTGATGAGATTCAGTCTCACTGCTTTATTAAGATTGTAAAAGATGTTCCAATTTAGAAAATCATCAGGTATAGTCCGTTAAAGCTTTTAAAACCAAAATACCAATAAATTGAACTTATTTTTATTACAATGGTACAAGTAAAAATTGTGTAATTTTATCGCCACTTTTTAGTTTTACATTTTGATCATCAAATACTTTTTCAGATTTTCTTAAAGAAATATAATTAAAAAGTTATCGATAAATTAAAATCCATTCAAACTTGTTAAATTCCATTCCAGTTTTAAAAACTTTCCTTCTTGTGTAGTAACAATTTGTAACCGTTTTCTATTTTCAGTTATAATATTATTTCTGTATTTAGTTTTTGTTTACGATATAAAGCTGATATGGAAGACTAAATTTAGTAAAGATGTTAAAATTGGTCCTGAAATGGCTGAAACTGTAGTAGCCATTAAAAACAAGTACATTTAGTCTTCAGTGCAAAAATTAGTCAATTAATTAATTACCCCTTTCAAATAAGGCACAAAATTCTCTTTTTGAACAACAGTTGCTCAAAAATATCTGAATCTACGTACAATATTTACATGATAAGTTCATAATTTTTCTGTGATTCAAAAAAAAAACATTAAAAAACAAAAACAGCTTTATATGCCAATGTAAATGCATTTTCTTTTGTTTTCTTTGATTATTTTAAGATTGTAACTTTAAAAATTATAAAAAAAAGTTGTTTAATTTTTTCAGTTACTTCTGTTATGGCAAAAACAAAAAAAAATATTTCATAAAGACAAAATGACGTGGAGATCTTGTAGTTACTGGCACCAATTTTGTTATTAACTATCAAACGATATTTTCAGCATTTCATAAAACCCCAGCGTCCTTGGCCATATTATAAAATATCGATGATTTGTTTTGTAAAAGTACTCTCGGAGAATCAAACTCATTAATTACTCCTTGACTCAGCACCATGATTCTAGTAATGTGGAAAATTTATAATTAGTTGTAGTCAATTTTAGATACAACAATTTAAAATTTGGAACCAAAATCTTTTGTGGTTATTAAGGTTCCCTTATGTGGATTCACATGCATAGCAAAGCCACTTAAAAATGTGTCACGATTGCTACACTCAATGACTAAAATTATTAATAAAATAAACTTGCCTGTCATTGTCCAATATAGTGTTGATTCTATGGGCAATGGTCAATACTGTACACTCTGCAAACTCCTTTCTAATTGTAGCTTGAATTAAGTCATCTGTTTCCAAATCTACTGCAGCCGTGGCTTCATCTAAAACTAAGATTTTGGTTTTCCTTAGTAATGCTCTGGCCAAACAAACCAGCTGCCTTTGACCAACACTATTCAATATAAAAATTATTTTTAGCTAAAACTTTAATGTATGAAAAAAAAATGTACAAAAGAAATGCTAAATGACCTTAAATTCGATCCTCCTTCTGATATTTCATGTAACAGCAATTCAGGCAATGAAGAAACAAATGTTTTTAAATGAGACAATTCAAGTACTCGCCATAATTGTTCGTCGCTATAACTATCGAATGGATCCAAATTCATTCTTAATGATCCAGAAAACAATACTGGGTCCTGTTAGGATAAATAACATTGGTGTAACGTACTTGATGTACAGTGTGATCATACATTCACAAGATATGTCAAGATAAGTCACGATGTATTATGAATCTTAATATGTACCTGAGGAATAATAGTAAGTCTGGATCTTAAGTCGTGCAATCCAAGCGTTGAAATATCAATTCCGTCAATAAATACGGAACCACCAACGGCTTCAACTATTCGAAATAAACCCAATGTCATGGACGATTTGCCAGCTCCTGTACGACCGACAATTCCAACCTAATTAATATACATTAGTTTAGATTTTGGCGATAATTTCTGAAAAAATAAATAAGCTAACCTTTTCACCATCGTTGATATGAAATGAAACAGATTTTAGAACCAAATCCAATCCAGCACGATATCTGGTGCTGTACTTTTCAAATCTCACTTCGCCTTTCACAGGCCAATTCTTAGACTGTCTTGTCTCTGGTATTTCCCATTCAGCCTACACAGATTTACAACTTAATAAAAAACCAAAACAAATTTGATAATAAATGGAAAGTACCTCAGTGGGAGATAAAGTATATTCTCTGATCCTTTCAACAGCCACAATATTTGTTTCAAGCTCACAAGTCATTCGAACAACCCAATTTAACAAAAATGTAATCTAAATTTAATGCAAAAATAAATTATCTGAAACTTCAAAAATTTCAATTTTAAGTGTTCTTACCGACATAGCATAGCTAACGGTTAAACCAACTATTCCAGGATTCAAAGTTGATCGTCCTAAAGCAGCGAATAGGGCAGCAGAAAATACCAGCAAATTTCCAATTAATTCTAAACGTATTCCAATCCACCTATTCAATTTAAATGCAGAAATTCAGCCGATGCTAAAATTCAATTAAATAAAATGTTCTTTTACCTGTTTGAAATAATACTTGGGTAATAACAACACTGATTTTCGTCTACCGCGCTGTCTGAATAAGATACGAAATTGTCAACTCTGCCAAAAGCTCTGATCACTGCAGATCCAGTGACACTTTCCGAGAAGTGAGAGTAAATTGGAGAACGTGAAACTGATTCCAGTCGTTTTAGCTGCCTCGAAGTTGCGACATAAAAACGCTACAAACAAAGTATAAAAACGTCAGAAAAGTTTGGTAATACTGTAAATGCCAGGTGATTTTCTAAATTGATTTAGTCCCGTGTGTAAAACAGTGTTCAAATTTAGAAAATCATCCGGTATATCAACGTACTTGTATGAAATAGTATAAAATAAACAAAGGTACTGCTGCAGCTAAAAACATAGGAGTTCCAATAGAGATAACCAAAATTGTAGTTAAAACTTGATATAAAGACATGAGCCAAGTCTGAATGGTTTGAGGAATGGTCAAGTCGACAACGTCGATATCTTTGGAAAATCGATTTACAATACGACCCAATGGAGTCGTATCAAAAAATGACATCGGAGCACGAAGAACATTTTCTAACATTCGGCAGTGTAGACGTCTAGCTGCTTTGGTAGTTCCAACTATAAGTGTAATTCCACTAAAAAGCGTTAAAATACCTGAAAAAAAAAAAAAAAGAGTAAACTTTAATGTATTTGACTTTCAAATCTATTTATGGCAATTCTTGGCGATCAATTTTAACTGACAAGACAAATTTGGTTTACAGTGTCTGAATTTAAAATAAGAAATTCAGACCTGAAAACTTAAAATTGTAATTTCTGATTACCAAAATCAACATCCAGTGACCGAGTTTGGCTTTCAAATCACGAAACTCATCGCTAAAACCGTAAATAATGTCTTTTGATGACTAAATTTGACTACTATAACATTGAATTGAGTTCTCAGTAACCGATTTTGTAACATAAACTGTAACTTCTATTAGCCAAAGATACAGCAGTTGGCAAATCACTAAATCAGATTTAAAAACCAACAACTGATTTTTAGTAAACAAATTTGACTGAAATGACATCAAATGTAGCTCCTAGTGGTCGAAATTGACTTTAAAATTACAAAATTCAGCTTTTTACTGCACTGCAATTGATTAGGTTTTAAAAATTCAAAACTAAAAAACCAAATTCTTACAATTAGATAAACCCAAGCCAGCATAAACTCCCAAACGAAGATTCCTTAAATGAATGTCTTGAGTTCCATCTGGAAGAAGTTTGTCGTTACTCCACACACTGAGCCACATGTTAGAGCCCATTGAACAGCCATAAGCAGCTGCATAGAGTACAAGTGTTCCCAGAACCGTTTTTGTACCAATTGAGCGGAAGTAGTAAAAATACGTGCTCCATTTCACCTAAAATTACAACAAAAATATTTTTAAAAGGTTAAATTAAAAAAAAAATTAAAAAATCTTACACGTCCACTTTCAGCAGTCTCAGCAGACGTCAACATGCCATTGGCAATATTGGTCTTTTCCTGAACTGATTTTTCACGATTCAATTGTAATTTCATTGCCTTTTCTCCACTCGTCGTTTCTGATCTAGATACGCTACGATAAAATCCATCTTTTGAAATCGAGTCTTCTCTTTCTATTGAGCCAATTTTGGTCAAAACTTCTTCTTTAAATTCACTTTCTTCTACAAAATAAAATTAAAAGTTAAATTTCCTATCTAGGAAATCGAAGTGTTTCAATGAGTTCCAACCATCATCATCGCCTTGTTCTTCATCAGCACTGGTTAAATAAGTCATTAAAAAGTCAGCAAAAACTCCTTTCTTGTCCAGGAGTTCTTTGTAAGTTCCAACTTCTGAGATAGCTCCATTTTGCATAACAACCACCAGGTCAACTTGAGGCAAAACGCTTACACGATGAGTTACCAATATTCTCGTCTTTTGAACAAAATCAAATTACAATTTATTTTAAAATAAATTTTGAAAAAGTTCAAATCCAACCTTGTTTTTCAGCATTCCTTTCGGTCCAATTACACGATCGAATAAATGTTTTCCAACGTGAACATCAACTGCGCTTAACGGATCATCAAATAAGTAAAGATTTGCCTCACTGTAAACTGCTCTTGCCAAACTAACACGTTGTTTTTGTCCACCACTCAAATTGATTCCCTGAAATTTACAAATGTATAGAACAATTATATCTCAATTTCAATGTTCCCCTACAGACCACTGTTTAATATGATTTTACAAGTTTATAATACCTTTTCTCCAATTTCTGTCTGATCTCTAGCTGGAAGAATTTGTAAATCAGGTGTAAGTGCACAGGCTTCAATAACAGCGTCGTAAAAGGTTGACTTTAAAGGTTGACCAAATAATATATTGTTTTGTAACGTTGCATTTTGCATCCAGGCTTGTTGTGGCACGTAAGCCAACGTATCCTAATATTCATCAACACACCATATGTATCAAAAAGAAATTAAGTTAATTAAGATCTTTCATAGAGATAGCTTACAGCAACGATAACTCTTCCGTTCAACTTTTCCATTTCACCCAAAAAAGCGGAAATAAGAGACGATTTTCCAGCACCTACAGGACCAACAACTGCCACTAGAGAATTTCGACGAACTTTTAAGTTAATTTCTTCCAGGATTGGATCTTCTTTTGTGTCCCAGGTAAAATTACCGTTTTCAATCATCAGTGGATATTCTTTAAAAAATCAACAAAATTCGTTAACGATCCCCCAATAACAGAAAATAATTAACAGCAATAGTATATTTACTTTCGCTATGAACGTGTTTGACATTGTCAGGATCAATTTCTTCACAAACTAAGAATTGGCTAATACGTTTGATTGCAACAGTAGCCTAAAACCAAAAATTAATTATAATGATTATATTAGCACGTCAAAACGTAAGTCACTAAATGCATTACTTCATTGTTTGAAGTAACTAGTTTGACTTATACTAGTTATTCAAATGACAACCATAGTTTAAGTGACGCAAGATTTTACTACTTAAACAAATAAAGCCATTTTCAAGATAGAATCAGTTACTTATGCGCAAAAAAAATCAGAAACTTATTCATGAGCTAAATCTCTTTAGCCATTTTAAATAACCAAAGCCCTTCGCCTTTCAAAAAGTCACCTTTGGTTATTTGGTTAATACTTTGGATTCTAAATAGTAAAACCTATATAACCTTACAAGCCCTAAATCGATGATAAGCTCAGTGGTATTTACCTGAATAATGGATAAAATGATCATGGGCATTAACATAATAGGTGTCTGCATAATGCTAAATAATGACATCGAGACGAAAGCCTTGTTGGAATCCAACACATTCTTTGAATCCATCAATACATAGGTCGCAAAAGAGCTTACACAAACCTACATACCCATAATAAAACGATTATTAATTTATTAGCAGAGTAAATCTTTTAAGTAAATAACAAGAAGGGACGAATAAGAAGAAAAAAAAGTACCAAAATCCCAGATGACATCCAACTAAAGGTCATTGAAATGCCAAAATAGGCAGCTTTTCTTAAGACTACCACCTCATCAGAACGAATTTTCTTAACCAAATCCATAAAGCATTTCTCCCATGCGTACAGCTTCAACACCTACGAAACAACATTTAAACAATAAGAAAATCACGATAATATTCTTCTAAAACATTGAAAAGCAACAAACCTTGATTCCATTCAAAATCTCTGTCATTAGTTTAATACGATGATCTTTATATTTCATTTGACTTGCCTATAGTTAATCAATAGTAAAACAATTAGTAAACAATAACATAAAAATTGACAGATACAGTAATTCTTTAAAAGAGATTTACAGTGACTTAAGAATAACAATTTTTATGAAAGTCATTGGCCAACTCCACCCAGATTTTACCCGGGTGATCGTAATATTAATGTATAATACAAACAGTTGCCTAGTATAAAGGGCTTATAGCTACAGTCGATTACATAGACTTAGCAGTAAGTGCCCCTTTTACTCAGATTTATCAATACACGAACATTATGGTCACTGATCACCCGGTACAAAACTTCAACAAAACCGCCCTTCCTTATGGTCCAATTTAACTCCCTACGTAACTCTAATCTGATAATATCAAAAACCCAATACAAAAGCCTAAGAAGGAAAGCTGACACTTCACTGACCCCCTGCGGTTTTACAGCTAATGGTTCCATATACCTCCTCAGCTGGAAAGCCTAATAAAAAAGCAAAAAGCCTTACTTGTAGTTTTTTGGCGTATCCGACCACCCCCAAGGTAACAATATTGAGCAGAATAAGAATCCCAATGCCAGCAAGTATGGCGACGCCCAATCTCTGCCAAAGTAGATACAAAGCCACTGAAATCTGCACTGGTGCTGTCCATATCAAATTAAAATAAATAGCCACGTCTGCCATTCGTTGAACATCAACTGCCATTAGATTGACGATATCTCCCAGTGTATAACGCTTACGAGCTGAATTAGAAAGTCGTAAAGCCTACAAAAACATTTAAAAAAAATAAAGATAATTGATTAAACGCCAAGATTTATTATTTGAAAGATTAACGTGTTAAAGAATTTTGTGGAAAGTCATAAATTATACTATTTGGATTTAAGAGCTTGATTTATTGCTATATTGGAGTCTTACATGCAACAAAGTAATCCCTAAAATTCCATCGTTAAAATTCTAAAACAAAGGCTACATAAAAATCTAATAAAATAACTTCTTAAAACTCGACTTTTGATAGTAATCAGAAAAGTAACCGGACAATTGTCACGTCGAGTTTGACCACAGATTCAATGAGATACCATGCATTTTAATATCACAGACTCTGTGACCAAATTCGAGGTCTACTTGGGAACTACTTGCAGTTATATCTACAGCAGCAAAACTAACTCATTTTAATAAATAAATCCAAAAACTTTTTTCAGAAACTATGGTAAAATCAACAAATGTATCTAATCTTTAATTCAATGAAGATTTAAATCTAGGAACTCCAAATGAAGAAAAATTTAAAAATACTGGAGCTTACTACAAAAGCTAAATCTATGTTATACTCCTGGCTTATTTCCAAGAGTTTAATGGTAAATACAGGTGTTAAATTACCTTTCGATAAACGGTTGCAATTAACGTTGAACGAATTCTCATTGAAACCAAGTAACAAAAATGACTGGATCGTCCCATTAACACAATACTTATCACAGACGTAGCCAACATGAGGCAAGCATAGAGGAGACCTTTCCACAGTGGTTCATCACTTCCAACGTAGTTAATTAGCATACTAATTAAACCAAAAAAAAATTAAATTAACCCAAAACTCTTATTTCTAATTATCTCATTCAAATTCAAACTAAAAAACAGACGTTTGCAATCATAATTAGAAATCAAGCACAAAAATCGATAAATAATTTAAAAAATAACATTAAAAAAAGCATATACTGTAGTTGAAAATCGCTTACGTGACAATTTGGGCTACTCAACGCCTAATTATGCTAATCTGTACATCTAAAATTATTACTTAGATTGTAAGATATAGGATTATAGGTATTTATAAAAACCAAAAAAAAATTTAGTACCGCCATTATACTGATGACACCATCATTAAATATCAAATTAGCCTTTTCTAAATTTTAGCTTAGTTTTTTTTTTACCAAGAGCTAAGAATATTGATTTTAGTGATTGAAAAATCGATACAATAAACTGATAAAGTTTTGGTGATAGAAACATTACACTAGGGGAGGATTGGGAAGGAATAAATCCCACAACATGCAACAATAAATTACTTAATATTAGACAGATTTGAAATTCATCTACTCCCTTGATTTATTATCGAAAACGGTATACAGGGTGATAGCAAAAATTGCATCATTAATTAAACGATAGCCTGAGAAATAACTTAAATGAACGTTAATTAAGCCTGATTAATCATTAATTCGCTGCTTTCATAACCATCCATGTCCTCAAAATTAATTAGACATCATAGTAAACATTTCTCGGAAAAATCGATTAATTATCGATCCATAAAGTTTTTTCAGATACAAAATTACGTTGAATAATCCGCTAATGAGCTGAGTCTGATACCCAATAAGTTATTAAAATATGCTCCATTCCACAATACCGATCAGTCAAAAGTCTATGAAGTGCAATGATCTTTCAATGCGCATCTTAAACTTCTTAACTGAAATATATTGTGGAACAGAGTTTTAAACTTATAAGTTTTTACTTACTCCAATAAAGTTGGATTTACAAAAAGGAAAAGGTCCGACACCAGCTTTAGAAATGTCCCCAACAGATAAAGCCAGCCGAAGGATTTGAAGAGTACTTTTGCTATATTTGGTTGCAATTTCTGGTCCGTTGGGCGAAGAAATTTCACTTCGTCTGCATCGTTTTCATTATTGTAACCAAGTACAGGACTAAAACAAATTAAAAAGTAAACTAAATTAGCTTTAAAACAAAATGCAATATAAATACACTACAATTAACTTATTTTCGATTAAACATTTTTAAACTTTTGATTACAAAAACCTTTACATTTTGGTTTTCTTTGGAAACAAACCACGTAATTTAGTTGCCATGATAACTAAACATGCTTAAATTTGGTTCTTTAATTCCAAGCAACATTTTAAAAAGTTTTCAAATATTTGAATTACAATTTGCCAATTTTACACGTGAACATACTTGTATATCATATGATCACCCTGTATAAAAATGAAACACCAAGGATTGAAACGTTAAAGGCAAACAATGTACAGCTTAATTATTTTAATCTATTAAATAATATTTACTTTTCCAATTTTTTCATTTCTTTCTGTAAATGCCGATCAAATAGTGGAAATAAATTTTTCGATAAATCAGACGAATTTAATAACCACAAATCTTTGCTTTGAAGGTCTTTCTTGTAACCTGTATAAGCCAATCTGGAAGAAAGAAAAAACATGTATATAAATATATTGATATAAAGGAAAAAAAGTAAGAAAAAAAAATGAAACTTGATCTATAGATGAAAAAAAAAGATAATTTAATTCTTACCCGTCGAACCATGAAAAAAACAGCCAAGATGGAAACGAAGCTGTTAACTCGGGACATGGCTTCTATAAATGACAATCAAAAAGATAAAAAAAGAGACAATTGAATTACTATGTGTGATGCTGTAATCAATATCGATATCCATTCGAGTAAAGATGATTTAAAAAATAACCAAAAAAATCAATTGGGGAAATTGCAGACAAGTTTTGCGCTTTTTCTGTACAATTATCAAAAGTAAAAATAACAGCTGGCTTTTAATTTTTTTAATATACAATAAATGCCAAGCTATAAATAAAACGAATTTTACGGTATAATTGATCAACATAGCAACCGTTATGAAGTTATAACAGAAACTTTCAGAGATTTTAAAATTTAGTTGACAAAAGCTTTTCAACAGTTTCCTCCACTAAGATCAACAGAAATATAGACTTTAAAACAACAGTATATAGATAAACCCTTGACATAATATTCTTAAATAATGGCAAATAGTGCCTAAAATAGTAAAATAAATTTCTCCAGTAACAAAACTTTTACTATTTATTTTATTACTAATTTTATTATTTATTTTATTACTAATTTTACTATTTTATCCAAAATAAATCACTAGAAACGAATTCAAATCTTTAATAAATAATTTTAATATTTTATAATCCAAATTTGTCACTAGAAATTAGTTTTAGTATTTATTTAGCATCTGGGAACCAATTTTAGTATTTTATAATCTAAATTTAGTCACAAGGAACCAATTCTAAGATTTTATAAGTCAAATTTTGTCACTAAAAATAAATTTTAGTGTTTAGCCAGCATCTGGGAAACAATTTTAGTGTTTATTTAGCATTTGGGTACCAATTTTAGTAATTTGTAATCTAAATTTAGTTACTAGGAACCAAATTTTTAAAATCTTATAATCCAAACTTGGTCACTAGAAATCAGTTTCAGTATTCATTTAGCATCTGGGTTCCAATATAAGTATTTTATAATGTAAATATAGCCACTGAAACAATTTAATGTCTTAATTTATTTACACTTTCAAGATTTCAAATTTATTTTTTATGTTAATTTTGGTCCATTTTGCATTTAATGCAGAAGTTTCAAACCCATATTAGCTTCTAATAACAGTTTTATCATAAGAAACTACAAAGAACGTGAACGTCAAAGTTTGTTCAAATCAATAGATCTCTTACTTAATGCTAAACACGAGCAAAATTTAGCGACTAAAAGAGCGTAATAGTAAAACAAAATTATGCAAGCATCTAAATTGGTGCCTGTATTTCTTAAACTTCTTTTTAGTATCCCAAGTACATTTACATCCATCTCTTATTATCCTCATTTTATTGCCACGACTGATGTTACTATTACCCATCAAAATTTCTCATTTAAATGTATAAAAAAACCCCTCTGATCTATCAACGTCTTATAAACTGCTTTTAGATGAGTTCCTAAAGTGAGTTTTAGCCAAATACAAAAATAAAAAAAAGTTAATGCTCGATTTGGCATAAGTATATGCAACTTGCATGTTTCGGTTTCTGGAAAAGAGCTGCGTACCATAATGATAAGGACTGGGAACTCCGTTTTACTACACTGCATTTACAAATTACAACCACACCATTTAAAAGTTTCCCTTAAATGTTAACAGTTAACCCTTCGTTTCTTTCCACCCACCGACATCCCCCTCACTCACTTTCATCCAGCTTTCTAAATTCAACGCCCACCCACAATTCACCAATTACATTTAAATGGCCGTGTAAGTGTAGCGTAAATATTTATTATGCTTATACCGTGTACGAGTATAGAAAAATTAATTGAAAACATGCACATGTAATCACGTTTATTAAAGTCATGCTAACCACGTGATGGCACACGAGAGAGCTAAAAAAAATCAGAAGTTGTTTTTTATTTTAAAGATTCAACAATTTCAGTAAAAAAATAAAGAATTGGCTTCTGGTGACTACATTAACATCATCAATTCCGTTTTAGTAAATAATTTGAAAAAAAGTGAAGTTTTTAACGGTTTAGTGTGCCATTTGAAATTCCTGAATAAATTTAGTTGTCTATTTTAACTTGTCTTAGGAATTAAGATGTTTGACATGCACCAATTGCACAAGCCAAGGTGGTTGAACATCTGGAAATTAAAGCTAAACTTTAATTTTTATCAAACATCTTAAAAACGACGAGTTTTTCAGAGTCATACAACTGTTGTCCAAATTTTAAAGTTTAGAATGCTTTCAGAAATTCAGATTTTACTTCACTTGGTTGCTATGGTAATTGAATTTAATTCATTGTACTTTCTAATCTTCATTTAAATATTTGAATGTTTTAACATTTCAATGTTTGGAGTTACAAAAAGCCTATAACAGGTGATATTCTAAACTGGAACACTGTTTTTAAAACTGCCAATAACGAAAAAAGACAATCTTATCCGTTTCAATAGCGATTTTTTCCCCCTTCTCCAAGAGAAGATTCCGAATTATAAAACACCCGGTAAACTTATCTCCTTAAAAATATTAAAAAATGCAATGTAAACTCACCCTTCCACCTTCTCCCTGAGCTTTGGCATCGAATGGTTTTGCATCTGATACGCAGGATAGCACAAACTGCATTATAATCAATGGGTAATATAAGCAACCCATTGTAAATTCCATTTCGTCCACTATGGTGATCTAAACATGGTACATTGCACAATGATCAAATTTCAAAATGAAAAATATATATATATGAACGAAATATATACGGGTATTTAGGTATATTACGAGCAAAAAGAAATTCAATAAATCGTGACTCCAATTTTCTTCCAACTATTACACTGTGCGCACCAGTTTGAATTTAGCACACAAAATATTGAATGTCTCATACAAAAAACTTAAATTTTAGATCGAATTTACACCCTGTATTTATGCTCGTATATATTTAATAGATAAAAGTACATGCATCTAAATAATTTATGATGCAAACTACAAGAAAAAACATTTCATCTTATACAGGGTGATCAGTAACAACTTTCTAAATGTATCAATAATTGCCAAACAATGGGTCAAAATTGCTATAAAATAGTCTAAAATGACCAGAATAGAAATTAGATGGATAACAATTTACTAGTAAAGAAACGAGACCAAATTGCATGGCTTTCCATTGATCTTTTTCTCGGTTCTTTATTGCCAGTTTTTATACGAGAAAGAATATTACGATCACCCGGAATATGTTGAAGCTGAAAATACTTACTGAATCAAAAGCTTTCATAAGAAAACTTCGATATATGGCAGCTCCTGTTATGAGTGATACTAGCCAGAAAAAGAACTGGTACCCTGATGACATTATACCTCTTTTCCGTTCATAGATGGTAAATATAAGGATTAGTATCTGTGGTTAAGTAAAAATAAACGGTTAATTTAAAATACTTGTAGCAAAAATAAAAATAAAACACAAACAGTTTTTAGTTAACATCAATAAAAATCTGCGACATTTTAGTCGTAATTTTACATTGTGATTTACATGCATTAAAAGTAATCTATCATCATTAGTGTCAACTTAATTGTTAATAAATATGACAAAGATTAAATCAGAGTTTTAAAAGTTTTATGTTGATAAAATTGATTTTTATTTAAAAAGCTTTAGCTTGTGCTATCTCGTTTCTATTTACAAATCGTTAGAAGACGAAGAAAAAAAAGTTTGCAAAGAAAAAAAAAAAGTAAAGTGAAGAGTTAAATTGTACAATACATGCATCAGAATTTCTATCCAGGAAGATTTACACAGAAAAAAAAATAAAAAAAGACGTTTGAAGATGCGCATGCGCATACATGTACTTGATTATACTTACAAATGTAGCCAATTTAAATGCGGGCGTGAAATATTCCACGGGTGGCACATAAATATCCGAATAAATTCGATAAAAGCTACTGCATAACTGCACTAAAGATAACAGCACTAAAATTCCACAAACAACCTGAAAAAGTAGTATACATCATATTAACATTTACATACTGTAAGTAACAAAACATTCAATTTTCATCATTATGCAAAATACAAAATTTAATTTTGCTTATTCAAATCGATTGGCAAAATCTTTCAATTTAAAACGATAAACACCATTGTAATTGGAACAGAAAAGTTTAGTTATTTAGTTCGTCAAATGCATTAAATATTATCAATTAATGATATTTTTTATCATTAACTTTTATCGTGATAATGTTTACATAGTTCACTCTAATTTCTTGAAACGTCAATGCTAAACTAATAATTATGCAATCTCATAGACGTCAATGTTAAATTTACTCATAGATTCGATTTTAAATAATTTTCTTTAGCAAAAACTGCCCAAATTCAAATATGCATAAAAATTTAAAAACTGCATTGCGTACGCTAGGAATTTAATTAAAATTAAACGAATTAATTGGATGTTATTTAAGTTATACGACAAATAATAATCTTTACATATGTAAGAAAAATATAAACAGTGTCTGTGCAACATGATATACTTTAAGCTAACAAAAAAAATGTACGAGTTGAAGTAGAAATGAATATTGCTTATCATTTCTAATTTGAAAAAATGTATCAGCAGTGCAACAGCAGGCACCGACTAGTCGTGTGACAGCTAATAACTGCTGTTGTAGCCTTATTATGTCAATCATAAAAGCTTTATTAAAAAGCCCAATGTTGACGAAGAAGAGACATTAAAAGTTGTGTCATTTGCCGTTTTAGACACTGTTAAAACCTTCATTGTAATGTGTTCTGTCTTAAAAGAACTACTGTAAGCTTATAAAAATGACAAATTCACAACTTGCTTGGTCCCTTCTTTGAGTTATGACTGTTTGTGATATAGAATTTGATTTAATTTTGGAACGTCCGGATATAACGACATTAATAGAATCCTCAAAATCTTGTCGATATTTCAAGATAGTCGTTACAGAAGCTAAAAATACAATACAATACAATAAGTTTAGATATTTGTAGCAGTCGCATAGCCTATTCACGATTGTCCATTAAATGCAATGTCCAATAAATTGCATAGCTTACAATTTTTTTTTGTCTCTTTTTAACTTTTGGACTTTATTATACAATGATTGATGTGTTTACACTGCTAGAACAGACATTCAAACCTTTGAATTCTCCTTTGGCAACAAAACAGAATAATTAAAATATCCTCCATCGCAATTATTATTAATAGTTGGATGATTCAATTTCATGCATGTTGATACTTCCGCCTTTCGCGCAGCATTCTGCTCCGTAAGCTGATACAAATAAAAAGCGTTAAAAATAAACAATAGAAAACAAAAGAATTTCTCACTCCGCCGTTCCCTCCCATCTCAAACTGTAATCATCTTGGTAAAACTAAAGACAGTCATCAAGAAGTATTAGCAATAAAAGACTCGTATAATTTGATAACTTAAGTGAATAAAGAGTAATTTTCTACATTGGAACCCTATCTAGACAAATCGACATTAGAACTTGTGAAATTGAACCTCATTTCTTCATTGTGCTCCAATTTCGAAAATCACCCTATACAATGGTATACATAGTTTCAACAGCTGGTAAAACACACAAGAATGAATCTTCTCTCATTCAAAATAATAAACAAAAGTTTGAAAAGAATAAGAAGACATGAAACACCTTCCCACTTTCTTTATCTTAAGTTGTTAAAACACAATCTCAAATAAATTGCCGGCTAAACAATAACTGAATGGGAAGTGTTTGTTAGTAAAACAAAAAGTTAACCGCATTCCTAACCAGATATCCCTGGTTAAAATCAAAAACTAACCAATTTTAAGGTCCCTACAGTAGATTGTGTTCCAGAAACACCTAAATTTAAAGACATTAAAACTTTATTTTAAAGTCAAGAAAATTAAATTCGTTACCGGTACTCTAAGATGACCAAACATCGAGTTTACATATTGTAATAAAATAAAAAAAATTGACAGCTTAAGGTTCAAGCTCCTCGTGTAAACAAAAGGAAGATGAGTCAAAGAAGCTGCTGATTTTGGAGCTCCCCAGTCTCCCACGTTCAAATATGGGGTGAGAAGTGAGAAGGAAAACAGAGTCAGCTGACAGGGTGACAAGATGAAAAAAGAAAAAAAAATCAACAACTAATGTTACGGATGTTTATCAGCTTTAAAGTCAAAGTCGTAAATGTATCTAGAGTATTAGGACAGTGACAGTTGCTATTAAATGGTTTCATTAATTCAGTAGACAGTCTCCGGCGTCTGTCATTATATGATCATTTCCTCACTATGGACTATACTATATACCGGGTGATTATAGAAATTGAAACGTTTTTTACACCTTAAGTTTCAATAGCGATTTGTCTCTTCTGCTTATTGCCATAGTAATTAGAAAATGAGACTAAATCTAATAAGTTCCAATGGCAATTTGTATCGTTTCTTTTTATTGTACTGTAAAAACTTAATTCAATTTAGAAAATCATCCGGTATATTAACATTACACTATGGGATGTAAACTTTTAACTGTTTACATTTCTTTACAAATTCAATTACAATAATAAACCACTAAAATAGCATCTTAAAAGACAACCTCACCACAAAGTATATAAAGCTATGAGATTAAAAAAATTAAAAACTATAATTATTACAACGGCAACTTAAGTTCAGGTAGTTCAATTTAAAATTAAACATGTCTAAAAACAGATAATAGATTACCGGGTACCAATGTTTGGAACAGCAACTGTGGACCTGTACATTCTAAGTTCGAGCTACACGTGTCCTTTTAGTTCAGTTACATTCTACATTATGATGTGAAATGCACAGTTGGTGATGACAATAATATTGACAACATTCCGACTTCTAAAAAAAATTAAAAGAAAAACCAAGGGGACAGATTGAGTTTAGTCTGCTTGTGGGTTAATTCAACAATGTTTCACAGTTGAGAAAAATGGCTTTTTAAAAATAGTCCTCTCTCCCTACGCTCCATTTCTCATATTTTTTTGTTCTTGCTAAAACAACATCTAAAAAATAGCTTAGCAAAACAATATCAAAGAAATATGATGACAAAACGCTAATCTGTTTACTTTTAAAGCTTCAGTCGTTGCTAATAAAGATCAATGACAGTTTACTTTGTATTTTATTACTTCAATATGAGACTCCATTGCTTGGATGTTAATAAAGTAAACAGAGCTCAATAATAGCAGATTATCAAGGAGTTTGTATTCCATTACACAGATTTAACTATAAATGATTAAACAATTTTAAAAATCTAAAGTTTAAGCGACTATACAATACTTCAGTGATTTAATCAAAAAGATTTGGCATAGCATTTTGGAACACTTTCATTTTAAATTTCAAAACGACACATTTAGCATCTTTTTCCAAACATTAGCTAACCAGATTCAGCTTTCAAGACAAAATTTGATACTAAAACAAGTGTCTAAATTTGATCTTTTAGATACACTACCGTATTTCTGTTTTAAAAGTGTAAAGTACCAAAGTAATGATGAAACTTTCACCTTATCTTCACTTATTTTAACCCAATGTGATTTCATTCATTCGCCCATTTCTATTTCATTCATTTATTTTCCCATTCATTTCTTTCACCCCTACAAAAGTAAAAAAAAAATTTATTTCAGAGGGTTTGAAATCCCAAAGTAAGAGTTTTTTTTATGAGCTGTCTACACTAAAAAATGAGGGTTGGTTACGAGCATTTTGGGAATTCAACAAAAAAATATATATACAAAATTCAACACTTTTTGATGGCCGCCTCTCTCTCATTCTCTCGATCCAAGTCTAATGCAACATTTCCGTTTCAAATCCAGAGGAAAATATTTCTATAACGGATGCCATAAAAGTCTTGACGATTACAAACTAAAACGCATTTTGTGGCAATTCATAAATCAGCAAAAACAACACCAATGTAATGCACTTAAGATTTAGGGTTAAACAAATTAAGGATTTTGCCATTTTGGAAAAGCAAACGGCGCTTTTATGATGATTAATTTGCAACAGCTACTACTAAATAATAGGAAGAGGGATAAGAGGGACCATAAACCTTAAAAAACCCCAAACTACTGTAAATGTACTTTAGTCTATAAAATTAAGATCTATTACATTTTAGTGCCCCTTTCTTCATTTAATGTTACCCTGTAATATTTTCATTGAAAGTGAATGGTATACAGGATGTCAATCTAGAAAACTTTAGTGATAATCTTAAAAAAAGCTATCTGGAGGGTTCGGGTGGGCTAATTTTTTAAAAATTTTATTCCCTAAATATTACAACAATGTGCTTTCTTAAATTTTATTATAATTTTGGCACTTTATCAAATTTCGCTTGTGCAACTCGTGTTTTTCTTTTTGCGTTTTGCATAATTTTGCATTATTTAAGTCTTTGTTTTGATGTTTCATTTTGAAAAACAAATCTCCTATGTATAGAAAGATCCATAAAGACGTCTAAAATAAGTGAAAGAAAAGTTGAGTGAAAAGTTTGGTGAGCTGCCATGTCTCGTTAATGCATCTCCAAACTTTTGTGTTTGTGCTAATTCAATCCCTGTACACAGAGTTTGTATGGTTGAAGAAATTTTTTTTCCTGTTGATTTATTTTTCTTTTCTAGCCATACAAATTTAATGTTAACTCAGGTCGTTTACCTGGATTTATTTATATATACCAGTATAGCACCCGGGTACATTATATCCAATAGATTTTTAATGTTCCCCAACAACTTAACTCCGCCTGGCGTTTTTCTCACACACTACTATATTCAAAAACACACCTTTAAAGTTTACAAAAAAAAAAATTACCTTGATATGTCACACATTGCCGTATGATCATGACAGTTACCAACGTTTTCTAGCAAACCAACTAATATTTCGAAACAGACATCTTAACGAAAATTTATATACAGGGCGATCATAAGATACGTGTTCACATATGCTTACTGACAATAAAGAAACAAGACAAGTACCTAATGCAAATACTGTAATATTTTTCTAACAAATTAAGTTAATTAACCGTTCTTTCTACACGAATTTTACACTGACACGCGCAATTGAAAATTTTCACCGCTTCTCCAGCATGTTTTGCCGCATACAATTTTAACCTTTTTCCGGTTACGCAAATAAAGTTTTTCTCGCCGCTTCCATAACCTCTTTTTCCGCTTAAAGTTTTTCTGCATTTTTGCGAAGGTTTAGCACACCTTACGTACATTTTTAATTCAGTTGACTTTATTAAACTAATATTTGATACATTTGACTATTGGTTATCGCAATTTTACATTACAAATTTATTTTTTCTATCAATTGGAGTTGCATATCTGTAGACTAGATGAAAACCGCTTTCCATATGTGTTAAATAAACATTACACATACCGGTACAGTAAAGAAAAATGTATTTAGTGATTTATTTACATTTTACACCTTTAGCCTACTAAATTTGTTTGGTGTATATATAGCGAAATGGTGTGATTTTTTTTTCTTTTTTATTGACATGAACCAGCGTTCGAGTAATGAAAAAAGGTTGAGAATTTAATTTATCGATACAATTGCGATTAAATTTAAAAGATTGATAGTTGTGCGCAAAATAAAAGTCTCAAATGAAAAAGAAGTTCTGGATTTTTTTTTCTTTTCATTCTCTTTTATTTTTCTAAGAACATTTTTCTTTTTTGGTACGTGACTTAAGACATTCGGAAGAATAGATTAGACTTTGGGTCTATTGTGGACAATTGAATCTATCTGACTTGTAAGAAGCTTTTTTATTTTATTTCATCACCTAAACAGTAAAAACATTACCAGAATTGCATTTATCTAAATCAAGAAGTGGCGCCAACTAATTTAATCGGCTTTTCAGAGTTCAAACTGGACTTAAAGCAGTTTGAAAGTCCATAAAAAAAATTTAAACACTAATTGAAAATGTGCAGGTCATACTAAATTAAATCACATCATGAAATGACTCTAGAATTTTAAATTGTAAAATGAATTGATACCAAAGAAACAGTGGTGACTAGCCGAGCTGAAGTTGTATTTGACAACACTACCATTATACAGGGGGAACGCCATATGCGTGTTTACCATTCATAAATAAAATAGCTGGCAATAAAGAAACGGAAATAAACTTCAGGTTTTACAATAAGCATTTGTCTCTTTTCTTTAACAGCATAAATTATCAGTTAAATAAACGAAATAAATTGCATTGAATTTCAATAGATAATTATTTTACTGTCAAAATTATTAATAAAGAAACGGGAATAAATGGCATGGCTTCCTATAAATATTTGTCTCGTTTCTTTAATAAGAAATTTACTGAGAAAGAAGTGGTAATAAAAAGGATGACTTATGATCAATACACCCTATGGTCACCCTGTAGTTTTAAAATCTATTAAACTGTGTTTAACGTAATATTTTTAAAAACTTAACATTTTTAAAAGCTTTTACCACTTTTAAATATCTAAATATTTGGCGGTTACTCTTCAAAATTGCGCCATACCATCACCACCACCTTCCCTTTTAAAATATTTCCCAAACATAATTGCACATTTTATGGGGCGAGTCTCTCTCTAGTCGCATCTTCATCCAAAAATATTTTTTTTTCTTCGTGTCAAAGCTATTAAGTACTAATACATTGATGGTCCTCATGCAACAAATAGCTTTCCATTTTTAGCTATACATTTTAACGCCAAATAAATAACTATAAAAAATATTAGGATATTCCTCTCATCAAATATACACGATATTTTGTGTTTAGCTAATAGATAATTTTATTGAGTTTGTTTTTAAATTTTTTTGATAAAATATAAAGTTATAGACATGATGATACATGTAGCGATTAAAAGTTTAAATAAAAAATTGTTTACGATGACTCACTTTACTGATATACAGTAAATAAACATCCTAACATGTGCATTTCAATACAAAATAAATAAAAATCTAAATACAGTTCTTACAAACCCTACACATAAAAAGCTAAAAACATTACACTTTTATCTGTATATTAAATCTGGCAACACTTCCAGTTATCAAGATTTTTCCAATAGAACGTTTTCAATTTAAATTTTCAAATCGAGCGTTTTCAATTTTAAATTTTCAAATGGAACGTTTTCAATTTAAATTTTCAAATCGAGCGTTTTCAATTTTAAATTTTCAAATGGAACGTTTTCAATTTAAATTTTCAAATTTTTAAATTCTCTAATAGAATGTCTCAAAATCCAAATTCACCAATATAACACAAAACAGTACATTTCAAATTTAAACTAAGATTACCGCTTTGATAATAGAATAAAAACAATGGTATTACACATTTTAAATCGACTCAGCGTTCTCCCAATTCAAATAATAAAAATATTTGCAATTTTCTGACTTACCGTTTTGGCGATATTAAGTATTGTCCATGGAATTTTTTGATTCCGGCTGCTGTGTAATACGTAAATTTCTATAGGCGAGGTAATCCATAGTAGTGCACATGGAATCCACGTTAACACAGTCTGTTGGAAACATTCCGTAAAGTCTGGATTTGTTGAATTCCATGTTAAATGATGATCCTAAGCAAATAAAAAAACAAGCTTTACAATACTGTATTTCAATCATATTTTTAAGTAAGTTATGAATGTAGTTGAGACTTAATAAACAAAAGCTGCTATCACGCCTGCACACAAATGTGTTTACAAAAAAACAAACACAAAAAGAGTTACTTTACGACTTAAAAGACTTGTTTGCACTTCAAGGCAAATAAACTTTTTATCAACAAAATTCAGAGAAAACATAGCCATCTCGTTTTTATTTATGAACTAAAATACGTGAATATTTCAAATAATAAAAAGTTATTTTTTCTAGTAAAAGAGTAATTTAAATTACAAGTTGAAAGTCTATATTGTTCATAAAGGATGACACTTTAATAGTACCGGTACCACTAAAGAAACGAGACTAAATCCCATCAGTTCCAATATTCAATTGTCCCATTAATTTGTTATGAAGAAAGTGTTTCAACAAAAAAAACTCTTGTTCGTATGTAGATGATTTACATCGAAATTCAAAACGCTGATTAGAGATCAAATTTCTTCAAATCGATATTCAATATAGCAATTAAGTCTCAAAATTCTCAATTTTAGGATCTTAAACCCCCTGCTAATAGACTATTATCAACAAAAATTGAAATCTGATACACTCTTGGGGTTTCTCAATTTTACAATGCAAGATAATAATGAAAAATGATGATTCCTCATGAAACATAGTCCACAGTCATCGCCATACACATTTTGCTTTGTTTTTAAGTTTTTCTTCTAAGAAATTTGTCGGCTGCTGCACTGCAACTCATGTCACGTGACTTGATTTACGATGGCGCGAATTAGCTATTTATTAATAATCGATATTTTTGTTTTCCTTTGGCGATTGCGGCGTTAAGTGCGCGACACTGCGCAGTGTAGCCAAACATACCTTTTTTTTCAAGTAGGCGCCAAAGTTTCTAGTCAAATTAACATACTAATCAATAATAATAACTGCTAATTTGTGGGTCCAGTGTTTATGTAATTCTCACGCTTTGTTGGCTTTTTTCATGAAAGGTCAATTGGTGTTGAAATTGACAGTGATGCAATTTATCTCGTTTAATTTGATGGTTATGTCACAAAATGTTTTGTTATAAAAGGCGTTATGTGTTATCTAATTAGGTCAAATATATCCTCTTACACCCCCAAATCCACCCTCATACGTGTCAAACGTAATTTAAACACTTGAAAGGGATAGCAGAAAACGTTAGGCTAAGTCGTTCATACATAAACTTGTTAAATAAATTACAATAGAAATTATTGATAGGCCGATTATAATTGAAGAGATTAGTTAACATTATGTTTTTAACTTTAGTTTCTAAGGAACTTACTAAATTTTTGTTTTGCTTATTTTTATCTAAGTTTATAAAACACAAAATTACTGTAATTTTCTTGCAATGATGCAACTACTGTACTTAGTGCTAATATTATATCTACTGTATGTGTAATATTTAGTAAATTTACTATGTATTACGCACTATAGTTAAGTTACATAATTATACTATCTAGTCTTAAACCCAAACATCATAAAAATCTTTCTCTTATAATTTAAAGTTTCTAAATACAGTATCTTATTATCTTTTAAGAATAAGAGAGCTCCCCAACCAAGAAAAAATGCAGCAACATAATTTATGAATGAAAATTTTAAAAGAAATAACAGTGCAAAGCTGTATAATAGTTTTAAGCTGAGAAGTGAATTGAGTTTTAGTGAATGTTGTGGTAAAAAAAAAAAAAAAAGAAATCAATACAATGTATATAAAGCGATTTAATTTCCAGGCCATTTGATCGGCCATTGTGCAGACGACGCCTTGTCTCGACTTTCATTTTCTTCAGCGTAATTGTACAGGGTGATCATATTATACGTGTTCACATAAATTACACATGCTGGCAATAAAGAAACGGGAATAAATGTCACGGCTTGCAATCGATATTTTTCTCGTTTCTTTATAGCCAGCAAGTGCATCATAACTTAAGTTAACACACATTATGATCATCCTGTATCTCTTTACACTATTTCTCCTTTTTAATCATAATAATATGACGTCAAGGCCTGCAACTAAACAATACGATGAAGTTTTATAAGAAGAAGCATAATGATAAGCTATAAGTTTTTCTTTTTCTTATTATTTTTCTCTGTAGGTCGAAATATTCTGTAAAGACGTAAAAATGAGGCAGATAAGATAAGAAAAATGGCGACACAGATGGTTTTAGTGTCACAATGTACACAACTACTTAATAAAAGGCGCCGACGACGATTAGTAATGAAAAAGTGGAGATGACAATCAAGAGAAACACACAGCACGTGACACGGAAGTTAAAAAGTGAAACCGAAAAGAAGAGAGAAAAAAAGGAAATAAACAATTGACATGAAACTGAAAAGAAAAACCAATTTAAGATTTCATTTTCTAAATTTATATTTTGCAGACAAACTCGTGTGACGTCAAGTATAAAATGCCTAAGTAAATCTATAAAATTAAATTGATAGTCAAAAAATATTAAAATCACTAACTTTTTAATGAAATGCACATTTGTCATTCCTTCAATTATTAACTTAAAAAAAAACGGTTATTATTTTAACAAAGTCCATCGTCTGTTATGATTAAATTTGATGTTTCACATGAATTAACATAAGTAAAACTAACTTTTTTTTTTGTAATGTTTAGCCTTTGACCAACTTAATTGCTACTAACAAGAACATTGGTATAAAAATTATTACAAGTTATTGTAATTTGCTATAACCACACCTCCTCCATTATGGCGTCATAAGTACTATACAATGCAGGGGTAAACGCAAATATTGACCAGACTTGTTTATTAAAAATTTTAAAGCTAGGATTTTATCTGGCATCTTTATACAGCGTAATATGCTGGGAATAAAGAGCCGGGAAAACGTTGCATCACTTGCAATACAAATTTGTCTCGTTTCTTTGTTGTCAGTAAGTACATGTAAACACATCTTAAGATCACCCTGTACCGTAACAAGAATTTTTTTTCCAGCCGACACTGTAGTTAATTTTTATTACAATTACAAATATCCATTAGCTTTAACGGAGTAATTGACACACCCTTTGACAACTACATAATAAAAACGTTGCCCATTTTTATGTCTAGACTTTTTTCTTCATTCAATTTGCACTTGGGGAACGAAAATAAACCACTAAATGGTTCAATTAATTTTGTTAACCCACGAATTTAAATTTTAGACAATTATGAGCTAAAAACAAACGAAAAACAATAATAAGCAAATTTATTGTAAAACGTCGCACAATCACAGATGATTAACCATTCATGTTCGCATGCCAAAATATGATTATTTATAATAACCAATTATCAAATAATTTAGTATTTTTTTTCGAATAAGATTAGATATTGATTATTGATAGGTGAACTAAGTTTAGGCACCAAGAATCTAAATTGCACTGTTTGTTTTCTTCCCATGCTATTCCTATGGGAGATTTTTGATGACTAGACAAATGGCGTCGACAGATTTTCAACATTTGTGAGAAGGCAATGACGCAGAACATGGCGTTAAATTTATGAATGGCTGCGAGAAATGTGTGTTTTGCAAATTTAAGGGTAAAGCTAATGGGGGTTTCAAATAGGAGGAAGGGAGGGGGGAAGCCGAGAGATTGCTTTTGATACGCCACATACGAAAAAATGTCATTCATTTTCATTTCCAATTTTGCAAATGGTGACATTATAATGCAACTACAAAGATGATGATTACGTCGTAACAAATTAATTTTTGGATGCTAATGATTTACTTTCAGCGTTTTATGCATCAAAAATGAAGTTTAGTTTAATAAAATAAACGTTGACATAAAATGACAAAAGTATAATATTGATACCTTTTTTTGTTTTTTAATTTGCTTGTCAATAAATTGACAATAAAGAAACGAGACAAATATTGATGATAAGCAATGCAATATATTCTCGTTTCTTTATTGGTAATACAGTAGTTACAATAAAAAAAAACTGAAAAAAAATCAATAAGCTAATTATAAAATTTATTTCAGTTTCTGTAAATTATGCATTAATATGTGAACACAAATCTTATGAAGAACCTGTATAAATTTAACCAATTGACACAGATGAAATTGAATTCACTAATTGTCGCTTACATGTTATTTACCGCGCAGGTGACTGGCGCTTTTCTCGCGGCTTGCCTAACCGTTATAACCGCATGTTTTATTTTACGCTCTACCGTCAAATCAAACTAAGCCGTTGTACTGAATACAGTTACACAATATTGCATTTACAATAAAAACCTATTAACGGAAAATCGGTTAGCATAAAAAATCAGTTAAACTAATAATGCAGTTCCCATCATCCCCTATGTATTTGCATGCATTTTATTTCCTTTAACACGTACAAAAATCGTTTAACACGAAAAGATTTCGCTTTTTTGGTTAACATGAAGAAAAGCTTGCTGTCCCGAGCGTTTCATATTAAGATTTTTAGTGTATATTTAAGTTTAGCGAGTACATTATATTTTTAAAGCATCGTTTAACACGAAATTAAAACGAAGAAATTTTTCGGTCCCGACCGTTTCGTGTTAAGCGGTTTTAACTGTATGATCCTAGTCATTTTTTTAGTATTGCCAACATGCTAGTGACATTAAATTCTGTCAACATTAAGAGTTTGTAACGGTGCATGTTAACGTTTGTTTTTATTTATTTTTAGTTAATAAAAAGCAATGACGTCAGTCAGTGTATGTGTGGCGAAGTCACTTAAAGAGTGAACGTTAAACATCAGCCGATATTGACACTGAAGAGCCCTTGTACTGTATAACCGGGTGATTCTATCATTTAGAACCTCGTTTTCACAATGCCAAAAAAGAAACTAGACTAAATATTGCAATTTCCGATGACAAAAAGTGTTCTCATTTACAAAATCATCCGGTATACCAACTGCCACTTAAAGTCTTTTGATTTTTAATCTGCCGAAACCTTTTAAGTGGCCCTATGTATATTCTGGCGATTAAAACACTTGGAAGACGAAAAAAAAAATTAAAAGTAAAATCGATTATCAACCGAAGTCACGAGAGTACGCTTTGTGGTACAGTCGAATATTCAAGTCGAAATCGCTTTCTTTTTGCATCTGCTACCGAAAGTTGCAATCGCCATGGATAAAGTCAATATTTAAAATGATTTATAAAGTTTCCAACCTGTGAAAAAAGTCACGTGATCGATCACTGTTAAATGTTAATGGTTTGACAGGAGAAAGAAAGCATTAATAGATGGCGCCACAAAGTTACTTCATCAACCTCTTTCTTTAGTATTTTCACATTTTTTATCGTTAAAAAAGTTTAAAAAATAAGCACACTAGTTCACCTAAATTCCAAACAACCTTTAAAAATAAAAAGCTATCAACAAAAAAAAAACTGATTGTAGAAACTCTATATTATCTACGGATGATTATTTGTATAGAAAGTAAACAAAGTGCCTAATATAACACAACGATGACGGAAATGTTTTAAATTTCACATCGACATTATGTTATTATAATGGCTTTTCACAAAGTTCTCACGCTTGTGTGCCCATTCATGCAAAATTACCAGTCAGGTAACTATCAAGAAGAAGCACCAGAGCCACTACTTGAGAATCAATTGTAATAAAACGTTCAAAATTTGCCCACAAACAGATCTATTATTTTTCCATCACTTTGTCTACTACTTTTAAGGCAATTTCAAAGATCGAATGTCTCAAGTAGCAGCAAACAAGTATGAAAACAAAGTTATTACATGGAATCGTTCAACATCCATTTCCGGTTTATTGCGGAACACACAAGAAGATGGTAAACTTGCTTATCAGATTAAAAGCATCTTTATACGCTACTTAAAAGTTACAGGAGTCACATTACAAAGTTACTTGCAATTTATAAATATCAGGTGATTCTCTAAATTAGAACACGTTCTTCATAATAAAGAAAAAACGGAAAAAATTGTCATGGAAACAGAATTTTAGTTTTTTTATTGGTACTTTTTCCACGGGATTTACTTATTTCATAGTAAATAACGGTTCCAACTTAAAAAAATCATTCAATAACACATTGTACTGCACTGTCGGTACCAGTACATCTTTTTTTTTGTATAAAAAATTTTATCTTTAAAAACAGATAGTGACTTAGTCAATGACTGAAACAGTTTTTTTTTATTATCAGTTCTTTCCAGTTCAAACTAGACAGAAAAAGAGCAATATTTAAACTAAACAATAAATATTGAAATTCTACAGGGGACTTTAAAATTGGTTAGTATGGGAACTAAAAGTTTAATAAAGTCTTTTCCCTCCAAGTCCCTTCTCATGAATAAAGTTGTAACCGGAAATACAGTCATTCTTTTACTTAAACATAAAAACAAGTGAGTAATATTTAGCTCAGTAATTATAATTAACATCCAAAAAAATAGATAAAATAGGACGAATTTGTTTCTGGTCCAAAATAAGTCATATGTACAATAAAGCCGACAAAAAATTTCCAGACAAACCGCTTTTAATATCCAGAAAGGTTTGGCTTTTATTCAGTGTATGCATTTAACATAAACTTGTTTATTTATAAGTTAAAAAATTAACTTTGTAAGCAAATTTAAATGAACGCGGAAGAGCAAAGAATCTTGCCGTGAGAGATTCACTTTTAACGGCATTGGTTCTTCTAAAGTCCGGGACAATTTAAATTTCCATTAACTTCAATCATAAATCAAATGCCAAGTTTAGCTCAATCTATCAAATCAATAACCAATAGTCAAGACTTATTTCACAAAAAAAGAATATTACTGCACGATAAAAAAGTGAAAATGACATTGTAAATGACAAAATAAACAACATATTTGTTATCTAACTTATAATTAGCGCACAGACAAGCTATTTAAATAGATAAACCCAATTGAACGACAATAAACCCAGCTGATAATCCTAATCCTTTTGAACCCATGTCAAAATATATTGCAAGTACTGTACTGTATGACATTGGCAACAAACCCTTATGAGCTACCGTAACACATTTTAGCACTGATTTCTTAAACCTCTCCTTTTCCTTTACTAAATACATCAAAAAAACTGCCTTTTTACGTATAAAGTATATAACTTCCGTTTTGAAAAGGTGTGGAAAAGGCGAGTGATGTAGAGAATTTTGAGAGGGGGAGGGATAATGGGTGTTGAGATGGAAAAGCACAAAATCGATACCGATTATCGACCATTTATTGTGCACAAGGCTTTAAACGGTTTTTCCCTTACTCTCACTTCCAACTACATAACTAAACAAACAGAGCAAACTCAAAATGACCAAACAACGCCTTATACTCAACTAAATAAAAACCAAAAAAAAAAAAATGGTTGTCAACCTTTGGTAAACACGTACCCATCGTGGGACACTACATATAGAAAAATTAGCACACTTAAAAATAACACCAGTTCTTAAAACATCTAAAAATACACACAAGAAAGTATTATTACACAACTAAACAATTATTTAATTAAAATTTCAAATGATAATTAGAGAGAAATGATGAAATAACCAAGCAATTGATTGCTCACTTAAACATTTGAAAGTTAGACTTATTTCACTTTAGAATTCAAAGCAAATAGAAAAACGCGAGAAACAAAAAACCAAAATGAATTAAATCCAAAATAATTAATATAAATCAACAAAGCATGAAATTAACGTTAAACTTTTTTTTGGCATGAAAAGTTTTTTTTGGCATTGAATTGAATTTTATCAGCGAATTATTTTATCGCTCGTATATTGTTATATCGGTTATTGTTATAAAAATGATAATGATGAAATCGCTAATATTAACGAGGTATGATACAACAGAATTATGTAAAGCATGATAAATTCAACTGGGTAAAACGTAAAATGTAAAAAAGTTTGTCAAATATTTAACAAATGTATTGTAGAGCCAATATTCGACAAATTTTTCCATTATGTTTTGTCAAATCTTATACAATTAAATCCTTAAAAATATTTAACTTAAGCTTCCACTATCAATGGATGAAAAATTTTGGTATTTCATTAAAATGCACACAGCTAAAATTTATCATTTTCAGTACAGTCGACTGGTTTGTTAAACTCCTTATGGAGTTATGTACTGAGCAGGTCACTAAGTTATAAACGAACTTAACTGTTTAGAATAAAAGCTCATTTTTAATCTTTTTGCCATTTTGCTTGTTGTCTTTTGTTTATATTTGCCAAAGTAATAAAACAATAAACATCTTCCTCTTTTGTTTGTTCAAATTGCGTATACAGTTTGGAAGGGGAGTTGGGTAAGAGCAGCAATTATGGTTACCGGTATATCCATTCCCAAATTGATAGTTGAAATTTTAAAAACTGAGCAACGGTATTCGAGTCCTTTAAAAAAATAAAAAAAGTATTTGATAACACAATGTAAACAACTTAATTTTATGGGCGGGATCGCACGGTCTTCTTAAACAGAAGGGGAAAAGAAGTTAAAATACTGTACATAGAGAAGATTAAAAAAAGTAAAAAAAAAATGACAAGTGGCAAAGAAAAAAAAATATAAGAAAATTCACAAAAATTTAGGTCTTCAAAATCCCCTTTTCTTCTATGCTACGGTACTTTTGATGTACGGTACTGTAAAAAGTTTTAAAAAAACTCAAATCAGCAATGATGACCATTGGAATTTAACTACACACTGTAGACTGGAAGGGAAAAACCTAAAATTGGTGTTTCTAAAGCCGGAAATATACTTTTTAGCACCATAACTTCAAACTCTTCATAAATCATCAAACGAATTACGTACCATATACCTGTAATTCAGTGATAACTTTAAAACTTCATTTTCATCAATAACTTAAATGACTTAACAATAATTAGGCGTTTGAAGCGTTTTATTATTGTACTTCCTGTACATTATGCTAGATGATTTTCTCAATTGAAACACTTGGTGCCAATAATTAAACAGGAATAAATCTTAGTACCGTACTTTAAATAGCGATTTGTCCCGTTGCAATGGAGGAAAAAGAAAGAGTCAATAGAGAAAAATAATCCATATTTTTCCCGATTTTTTCCTTTGATGAAGAAAAATTCCATCAATTCCTATGAGGATTAGTTCCGTTACCTTGTCATGGGGGAAAGGGGAGCAGTGTTCCAATTTTTAAAAAATCACGGTATTTGTGAACACTTGTACCGAAACTTAAAACTTTGATTGCTACTCGGATTTCTTTCAATGGATATTCGATATTCAGTAATTACATCAATTTTTAAGAAAAAAAATGATCCAATTTTGAAATAACCCGATACTAGATTTACAACAGAACTTCAAAATCAGAGCCTATAATCAAGTACTAACCACAAAACATAAATAACAGCTATTCAACATTTATAATTTATTGAATATAAATCTAACAAAAGCCATTATAAGCCATTAGCTTCTTAAATCAAAGGATTACAATGTGGTAAAGTTACAATATAATGAATGAATGAAGTGAGAAGTTTGCCCTCAATCATCTCTAACACCCCATCAATTTTTATTTTACCTTGAAGCGCCGAACTTCAAGAAAGAAAAAAAAAGGTCAAATCTTTAAAAAAAGGCCGTGTAACCAATTCATTAAAGTAAAACCACACAAATGTAAAAAAGTAAACTTCAGTCACATTGTACTTTGAATGAAAATTGAGGAAAATTTTGAAATGTTGAAGTTCCTAATTGCATCATTTTCTCAAACACAAAACCGATAGCTCAAAGAAACTAATTTAGATAACCAAAAAACAGTATCTAAGCTGGTAATTATATTGTATCAACTATATATTTTAATAATTTGAAATTGCAATTCCGGTTCCAAGATGATAATGCCCTCGCAGTCGATGGATCATGCGAGTTGTGTCAACTTTGAATCTAAAAACGCAATCTATTTTTTAACCATCGTTTAGTTAATGGGCACGGCCAGATTGCACATTTGGCCAGCGTTAATTTTTAAAACAACAAAATAAAAAAGTTTATAAAATACAAACAAAAAGCAAAGCAGTTTCGCGTCTCATTGAGTACCCAATCGATGAAAATGGATGGCATCTGTCAGGCTCTTTTCTCCTTCCACAACGACCAATAGTGAATGAGCATAAGCACATGTCTCACCCTCCCCCCCCCATCTCTCTCTCTCTCACCCTCTCCCCCACCCCAACCCATCATCATCATGTAACTGTACGTGTATTTTATAATATGGAAAAGCTTCATCTCTGCACATCATTAAACAAGAACTCCAAAGCCTCACATACTGCGTGTAATGTCTATGCTAGCTGGGTCTGACTCGATACTTTTGCAAAGGAAAATTACTGTACAAATTTTGCCAACGTATATAATTTGTAAAGTATACCAGGCGATTTTCTAAACTGAAGCAGTTTCACATGAAAATAAACGAGACAAATCGCCACTGAAACTAACGAGATTTAGTCTTGTTTCTTCAATATTCAACCCAAAATGACATTGAAAAAAGAGTCACATTTTTATATCACTAATGCACTGCACTAAATCAGTTCTTATTAATTTTTAAACCGACAACTTTTACTGTATAATAAATTAATAAACCATAAGATTTCAATTTAAAAAAAGCCCTGGCACCCCAATTTTAAATGCCGACTTAATCCAGATTAGTGGACATTTATCAAATCAGCTGCTCAAAGTACAATTTTACAAAATACAAGTAATTGAGTGGGTAAAAGTTTACCGATTTCAAAATCACCACATAAAAGTCGCAATTCGCAAATGTTTGATCATAAATCAGAAGATTTAAGAAGACACGTCAGCTATATAGGGCAATTACTAAATGGCAAATTTGAACATTTACTTTTTTACAATATACTGTAGATTTTGATGAGTTCAATTCATTCTGCAACATGCTGCAACATTGTCTATTTACTTTTTAGTCATACAGTACAATCATTTTCTTCATGAAAAGCATTAATTTTTTCATGCTTGTCACGCTGGTTTAATGATTCAAGCCTGAGCAGGAAGAAAATTGCAAAATTTAAATTTACCAAGGTCAGAGCCAAGGGTTTGAGTTAACGCATGCGCAATCGCAACTTTTGTCCTTCAAAAACAATTATTGCATCAAAACTAAATTACTAATTATGTAATTATTTAATTAAACAATTAAAAGCTTACCCAAAACGGTGCTCCCCCACAAAAGTCTTCCATACGATGCATTTTTTACACAAACACGCGAAATTAAACCAAAAAAAAAAAAAAACTTTTTTAACTATAATAATTAAGTACTGTATTCATAGATTTGCTCATGCGCAAACACAACGTTGAATAATAATAATATCACTAAATAAACTTTTTTGATATAAGAATGCTCAATCAATCATCAGGCAATTAAACGCAATTAATACTTAAAGAGCCACTTAATCATTACACATGCTGCTGTCGTTGTAATTCTGCGCTTTCCGCACTTCACAAATTTTGTTGCCGCATCAAGTCCAATTGCTAACGGCAGAGATTCTCTCGGCTGATGATTGATGTTAAGCGCGCGCTTAAACACTTTTCTCCTCTCAAAAATCGTTTCCACGCGCCACCGACTATTAAATCAAAAACCCGCTGAGAAACAGGAAAAGAAGTTAAAGAGAAAATGCAATTGAGTGTTGATTAGAATGCAAAATGTTGTTCAATGATTACTCTTAAATTTTCATCCGAAGACTATACAACGTGACTGCAGACAGCCGCTTAACTCGCTTTCAACACCGCTGAATCGCTGCTGCACTTTAAACTTCCTCATCTATTTCGATTTCTGCTAAGTTTTCAGCACAACACTCAGCAGCTCAACCAAACACACGCAATATAATGTTCATGGTGGCGCCACCTGGTATTATCCTGACAATAATAATTGATTGCCCAAACAAAAAAAGTTTTCACACTATACTGTATCTTATGTAATGTATACACAACTGATAAAATAAAAACACTCAGCTGATATACAGTACATTGAAACTGTGCTGGGAAAAAAGTTCAATAAACTAACTTATAACTGATATTATATAGTTTATTATCTATTATAGTGAAATGTTTTCCAATATCAATGAATTTATTTTACATCAACATTCTGTATCGACCGGCTATGGCTGATACAGGGTGAACTTACAAGGTCAATAATTATATTTACTTTATTTTCTGATGCAATTTAATTTAGGCAACATGTTGCGTTTTATCACTAGTCATTAATAACACACCTGGTGTAACTAGAGTTTAAGGGCCTACTGTATAAGAAAACTTTATTTTTGTAAGAAATGAATGGAACTACAATACAGTATTTGCTATAACAACCTTCATAATTTTTTATTTTTTGGAATTTTAGTCATATAATTAAATTTAAATGTAGTCTACCTATCCCTATTGAAAAAAGAGACCTTGACTCTTGAGACTTACAGTTTACTTATTCAAAACGTCTACTAAAAAATAATAGCAAGGTCAAAACAGTCATATTTTAACATGATGACATCATTTTGTGACTATCGAAAAATAATATGAAGGGGAAATTATTAGTGCTGCTCAATTGGGGAAATACGGAATATCTACTTTTGAATATTGATATCATGAAGTTCAATAAAACCCAGAATGCCAACGAAACATCACATGTGTTCGACCAGGATGTTTGCATTACTATGCATATCGCTATACAGCTTAAAATTCAAGTGCCTAATCTTAAGAAATAATAACCTTTGGAGTTTTAGTCTCAGTTTTCTTGCCCTGCAAATAAGTTAATTACTATAATTATTTCCATAATGTTTTTATGAACTTCTGTAGAAAATCTATATTTCACTGTCCAATTATTTAAAAGAGCCCATTTTAAGAACAATTCCCTAAAAAATATAGCTTTGATGGCGAAAACAGTTTTACTGCCTCTATAAAACACTTTATTTTATAGTAGCAATTAAGCCACTCTAGACTAGAAGACCCAAATTTAGTTGCTAAAAAACTTAAAAGATTGTCTGAATTGATAAACCACGTGTAATTTATTTAAAAAGACCATCAGAAAATTAGAGATAAAAGCCCCAAAATTATCAACTCATTAAATCTGCAAAGCCATCATGATAATGATGGTGTAAATCTTAAAAGATTTTCTCTAACACACATAATTGAAAATAGAAATTCAGATTACAGACATACTGTAATTTGGAAAACATCCTAAAATTAAATAAAATTACAGAAAAAAATGTATTGTTAGTTGATGTGGTCACGTGAAAGTCACGAGACTAAATCTAATCAATTCCAATAACAATTTGTCTCTTTTCTTTCTTGTTATGAAGAAAAAGTGAGACTAAATAAACCAGACAAAATCGCATCAATTTCAATGACAAAACTAATGCGATTTTGTTTTTTCTTTCTTGAATTTTCTTTTTAATTTTAAAAATCAACCAGAACAGTAGTTGCCATAATAAGCAGCACATCCACAGCATCCTAAATTAATTTCGGGTACATTATATTCATCTTTGAAAGATTATTTTTGTTTTATTTTTGTATGTTTTCCCGTGTGACACAAGCTTAATAATCCAGTTACTGGCAGTGACAGTTCTAAACAATCATAGACAATACAAGTCAATATCCTTCAATGTTAATTGACTTAGCTTGGCTTCAGCCCAATCTCTAGTATCTTTAAGTCTAAGACATCTTTTTTTTTCAGCTGTATTTCATTTGTTTAAAAGACAAAACCATAAATTACAAGTTTAAAAGTCATTAAATAAAAATTAATGTGAACTTGAAAATGAAATGAGACGTATATTTAAACCTTAAGAAAAAAAAAAGGGGAAAATGAATGCGTTTAAAGAATTTTAATTAACAATATTATTTTATTTTAAACTATGTGCATTGTGTATAAAGATGGCATTTATCTATTGCATTTTTATTTTTTAAAAAAAAGTCTGTAACATTCTAATTATAACCAAAAACAAACGTAAAAATACAACATCAGCAAAATTAATAAAAATGACAGTTTTATGTACCATCATGTAAACTGAAGAGGGTCAATGCTACAGGGTCATCATAAGATATGTGTTCACATATAAATGCTGGCAATAAACAAACGAGAATAGATAACCATCGATATTTTTCTAGTTTCTTTATTGTCAGTCCTAGGTATGTATATGAGAACATTTGTCTTATGATCACACTGTATTTCTTCGTTATATGCTGGAAAAACAATTACTACACATTCCAACAGTAGCACCAACAAACGTCATTGTTTGTAACTCATTTCTTACAAACAAAAATTTCACAAATAATAAAAATAAAAACGTAAATAGCGAAATGCACATTTCATAGCACCGATAAACCGAATTTAGGAGTTAATCACCTTCAAAAACCCCATCGTGCAAAATCAGATTAAAAACAATTTACATTATGGAAATGCATAAATAAATGTCAATGTTTACGTTAGATTAAGATCGCATATACATTTGGGTAACTATTTTATTATTTTTATCTTAAATATATGTATGATTTTTAATTTTGTTAAGTTTTTTGTATAAATTTTTAAAATTCTGTACAAAATCTTAGTTAAATTTTATACAGATGTTGGTGAAATGTATTAACAGTTTGCATACTGTATTTTTGTATGGTTTTTGGGACTAACAATAATTGCAGGCGTCGCTAACTTTAGAAAAGTAGATGGATAAAACCCAAAAGACGCGCCAAACACTGGCCCTGCGGCGCCATAGCAACCTGTGACAAAGTAACAATGTCAATGGGAATTTAGGAAAACCGACTTTTTCCCCCTCATGAAAGAGACCGTGAATAGATATTCTTTTGAAAACTGTGTTTATTAAAAAGTAGTTTATCTGAATTCAGACTGGTCTATTCCCAAAACATGCCTTACATTTCATGTTAAATTAAAATTGGCGCGACAGTACAAAACTGCCATTTTAAAGCAATTTTAGCTATTGTGCTACTAATTAGTGCAATACTATCCCCACGAATACGTCCCTAATTGCGTCGCACAGTTGCACCTTTATTAATCAACACTTTGAAAATTAGCTGCGTTCGTATTTTTGACGTTAAACGTCAGCTGCAACTTGAACCTCAGTGCTACCGGCAACCTTGAAAGACAACAAAAGTGCTAAATAGTAAAACACCAAAATGAACGCTTTAAGACGCTCGCACACACACATTGGATACATTAATCGATATGAAGCAACGATACAAGAATATATTCCCCAACATCCAATCCCCCACCCACCTCCTGGTATGGCATGTAGCTTTTATTATCATTTTCAAAGGGATAAGACACTTCTACTTTAACCTTGCAAAATGGACACGCAAGTAGAGGGATACAAAAAGCAAAGTAAGAGCTAAAAGAGTGTCACAATTGATGCCTGCAATCACATTCAGATGTACACAGTACACTCACTGTACATGTGCAATGTTAAATCAACAACACTTAACGTTAAGATTACGTCAACGTCAAACGATAAAAAACGCTTTCTTTAAGTGTAAAAAAAGGAAAGAGCTTTAAATACCTTTAAAAAAACCACATCGGATGTTACCTTCTTGAGTTTTAGACTAAAAAGTTTTCCCCAAAAATAAATAAATAAAATTTTTAAAAAAATTAAATATTTGTTAAACACTTGAATTTTTGCGTCAAGAGTTATTTTGCAGTTCAAAATATTTTTAATAAAAAAAAAACAAACAAAATAGAACGTGATTTACTTTCAAAACCGTAATTTCTTCTATTACTGGTATAAAAAAATTAAATAAACATGGCTATCAGGTTGGTCAACAAATAATAAAATATTATTTTTCATCATAGTGTTGCTAAACATTCGTGATATAAGTTTCAAATTGGCAGTAAATCAAACAGAGGCATTCCTTTAACATTCCATAATGCACATTTTAACAGGCAGTAGTATCTTCATTTTTATCATTATCTGGGTGAATCTCGTTTTGAACTTGTTCTAAAGTTTTGTTCTGTGTCTCTGGTACAACAAAGTAGTAAAACAGAGCACCCAGAACACAGAACCCTGAACTTAACCAGAAAGCCCCATAGAGTAAAATTCTGCGAACAAGACTATCAAAATACTGTAGAACAAAGAATGTTAGCAATAATCTCCAAGTAGAAACCAATGCTGCTACACGAGCCCGTTTGTCAGTTGAAAACAATTCAGGAGTCATCAGGATCACTGATACTGCACCCCACTGAAGAACCAAGTCAAACACCAACATACTAAACAGTGGCATCCAGTATATATACTGTTGTGTTATCTGATGGTTAACTTTTAAGTCAACATAATAATATGTGGCCAACATTATCATACACACGGCTTGTATCATCAGAGATGCAAATGTTGTCCACTTTCGACCAAATAAATCAAAAGTAAATGCACATAGTAATGCACTCACCAGTCGCATAACGCTTAGTAATAATGTCTGCATATCCGGACTAATTGTTGTCCGAGCCACTCTAAATATGGTTATTGAATACTGACTAATAGTAATACTTCCATTTAAAGTATATATGGAATTCATAAATATACAACAAAACACATAAAACAAGTCAGTTCTGTTAAGTGTTCGAAGCCAAATAACTTGGTCAACAAAAATTTGTAAAAATGGTTGTTGTCTAGTTTTTCCTGCTGTTTGACCAGAATGATCATTTTGCTCATCAGGTTTCACTTCAGTGTTATTTTCAGGATTATCTTCATTTCTTACTTGATTGAAAAGTTTTATGCCAAAATTTTGAATCAGCAATATACCTTTGCTTTTTGCTATTTCTGTGTTATTTGGTGCAACATTTTGCTTTAGATTGGAATTATTACTTTGTGCACCAAAGACATGTTCATGTTGGATAGGATCAACATATTCATGATGTTTCAAATCAAAATATTCATGTTGGTTAACTTTAAAATCTTCATGAGGGTTAATTCCAAAGCCTTCCTGTGGGTTGTCCTCCAGATTCTCATCATGATTTCTGAATTGATTTAAGAATTTCATACTCACAGCTTTAATAGGTAAACTACTGCTTTTTGAATTAGCTTTTCTAGTTGGACCCACATTCTGTCCAGACTGAAAATTTGAACCTTCCTCACACTTTTCAAACTCTTCCACTTGGTTGTCCTCTGAAGCGTCTTGATTTTGTAACTGATTCAACATTTTTGTAGCAAAGTATTTGACTGGTAAACCACTGCTTTTTGAATTGGCCTTTCTAGTTGGACCCACATTCTGTCTAGGCTGAAAATTTGAACCTTCCTCACACTGTTTCAAATCTTCCTCTTGGTTGTCTTCTGGATTATCATCATGATTGTTCAATTGATCAAAGAATTTCATATTTGTAACCTTAGTAAGCAAGCCACTGCTTTTTGAATTAGCTTTTCTGGTTGAAGCCACAATTTCTCTAGGCTGAAAATGAGAACTTTTCTCACACTCTTCCAAGCCTTCGTCTTGATTATTTTCTGCATTATCAGTTATCCATTCTGAAGATGAATTTTGTTCCATTTCAGAATTATCAATGAAATTATCATTTTTAATATCATCTTCTAAAACAACTTTTATATCAACATTACTTGATACACCAGCCACACTATCATCAACCACACTTTGCCCAATCATTTCTAGTTCAATAGCGTTTCCATTATTAGACAAAACAGGCATTAAGCTACTATTCAAACTTTGTTCAACTGGCTCTAATCTCCTTACATTTGTATAATTAGCAGAATTGATACCAAAAATCAAACTAAGTTCAATTAGTTGTAGTTCTTCCTCGATATTGTTGTTATTTCTTAATTCTTTTAAAACCTTAATAGCTTCTTCTCTGTAGGCTGGTAATCGTGTCTTTTTTGTTTTAACTAAGAGCCACCTTGGAGTTTCAGGAATTTGGCATAGAACAATAGCAGCAATTAACGTAACACCAATGTTCATTACACCAATCCAATTCCAGTTAATGTATGCTCCCAATGTTAATGAATACCAATTTCCGACGAGGGTTCCAACAGTACTAACGACAAAAGTAATGTCAATCATGGAGCCTCTTATTTTTGCTGGAGCAATTTCAGCAATGTATATGATTGATGTCCCAAAGCCAAAGCCAGAACCAAGACCAGTAATAAACCTCCCAAAATACATGGTGTTAACATTTTGTGGACAAATGATTATCAGATATCCAATAGCAAATGGCAAACATGAAATGAGCAACACAAGTTGTCGCCCTAAAACCTGAAGCAAAATTGCAGTCAAAAGTGATCCAGCAATGGTACCAATGGCGATAATGCTGGCAAGCCATGACTCGTCGTTTGCATCAATATAAAAAGGACTTCTTTTTGTGTCTATTTCTTCTGGCAAAAAAGTCGAAAAACTGACAGTTGCACCATGTACAAACAGAATTAAACACGCAGCTAAAGCATATAATATTGTTGTTAGAGTTCCTTCTCGATTAAGTCTATTATAAAGATTACAAACACACTGTGAAGACATATTTCTCGGCGTAAAATGCAAAATTAAATGCACCCTTTACAATATTAATCATGGGGAAAACTGATACGAAATTAAAAATAAACAATACACTTAGAATGCTGATAAATATAACAAAGATAAACTTGAAGTATTCTTTGACACCATATATCGCACAAAACTGACAATAACAATATATACACTTTTTCAGAAACCTCGAACATTGTTATTTCTACGATTAAATTGACAGTTTATCTCATGAAATAAGTTATTGTTTTACAATTGGCACACTTTTCTTGAGGAAAAGTTCCCATGGGCTATGGGAATGAGAAATCAAGATTTAATAACGGCACCATACAAAAACATCACTGATAGAATGCCTGGTAGTTGCCAACAGTTTTACTTTACAAAATTAGCGCAAAACAAGGCGCCTTAGACAATATTGACAACCATCAGTCATCTGATGTGTCAAATAGTGCAAGTTTAGATTCACAATAATAGATAACATTGGACTAATTGAATACCATCAGTTATACTTTATGCTAAATGTACCATCATCGTCATGATCAGATAACGTGAGTTACGAGATGGTACTCTAGACTGCAGTTGATAACATTAATTAACTTCTTATAGTATGTATAACTTACTGTATATGGCACTAAAAATGATAAGACCACTAAGTCATATGGTACTCCTACATGAAACCAAATGAATACTACATGAATACAGAATTGATGGAATAAAAATTATGTTTAGCATTTAGAAATTATTAACATTTTAGGAAGAAGTTTGTTTATCATTACCTAAAAGCATACTAAATCTTTCTATACTTCCAAAAATGTGTGCTACCCAGATAAAATGACTAAAAATCCACATATCCAATTGTAAACAAAAACATAATTGTTATCAAAATCGGTATATACAAGTACTAAGAAATCTTTAAACATAATAAAGTTAAGACAATCTTCCATCAAGGAATGTGATACATCAGAAAGCAGCCCTCAAAATATCCAAGTTCAACCAACAATATACTGTAATTGATAAAATCTGTATTCCATGAATTTCTCAAATAACCTTTATATCAATCGATAAACTGAAAACAAGAGAAAAGAAAAAAAATATTAAAATAAAACGGCCATTTGTTTCCAATATTTAAGATACTGTATATCGTCCCCAAAGCAAAGCCCAACTCATCCATGACAATTGACGTCACACATTTTACATATGAAAATGTTTTTATCAATTTCACTGAATTATTCATTGAATAACCAAAAAAATAATCATGAACTGCAATCTATTTGCTACAATGTAATTTCCATTTCTTAAGCTTCTTTTTATGATTTTTTTCCGATTCCTAAGAAATAATAACAAAAAAATAATCAAATCAAAAAAGATTTATAAAAATGCAATTTAAGTTTAGGTTTCAGAAACAATGAAACTTAATTTACAGTATACTGCTTAATTCTTAAGCAATTCTCAACCATCAATTCACCCAGTTTCGCAAGTAAGGCATAAGGGACAAAACTAATAATAAAATGTTGTTAGGACAATAAATTGATTAAAGTTGAACACTTTGAACACAGCTTTCAATTGATTTAGAGATTTATTTTTCATCGTCCTAAGCAAAGTGTTTATTTGTACACACCAACTATCAAACATGACTTTGGTTTAAGGAAAATTGAATATCGATTTATAAAAAGTGTTTTTCCATCACATTTCTCAACTCCTCCCCCACGATTCCCCCTTTTAAAACCAAGCCCTAAATCCTCTCCACAAGTACTGTTGTTTGGATAGGAACAGACCGGTGGTTTATGAAGTCTGAAAAAGGCCCCAAAAGGCTACCAAATTAAAAATTCATATAACAAAACGTAGCTACAAACAATCAAACACGACGGTAATTGCAAGTCACAAAATTAACCATTGCAAGTGACCAATTTAGGCAACTGCAAAATTCAATATTTTAACTTTGTTTATTGCTATTAAGTGAATTCCATATTTTTCCAAAGAACAAATTCGAGTTTAAAAAGCAAAACGCAAGGGCCCATTTCTGAAGGTTTGAAGCTCTTAGGAATTGTTAGTTATCGGTCTTATTCTTACAGTGTCGCTTCGATGACGTCATACCGAATATACTTTAGTACTTATGTCGTATGTGGTTGTCACCCAATTCAATCCAACTCAGTGTCATGTTCAGTAATGAGACATGACACAAATGACAAATCGCATTTTGCGAAGAAAAAAAATAAAGCCCAAAAAAAAAAAACGAAATTCTTTAAAAGTTATTAAACGTCAAAAAATAATAAAAAAAACTTTCAAAATGCACATTCCATGATCCTACCCAGTACATTTCCCATAATAGGAGTTCCTGCCCATCTATTTGACAAAATATGAACTACACAAATCAAAAAATGTTATTTTTCTTCCTTTGATAAAGACGATAAAATTGACGTCACATGAATTGCTTTTCTTTACTTTTTTTTATTTTGAGACATTGTGATTGTGCAGGGCCCCTTGATGTATTGATTTCTTTAAAATAATAAAAAAAAAATCGTATTCATCATTTTCTACGTATCACATATGAGCTAATCAATTTTTAATATGCATAAACTTTTATTTGATATCAAAAAAAAAAAAATCAAAAAATAAAAGAAAAAACAAATTTAGAAAATTTTATTGTAGATTTTTCCCCTTTAAATAAAAATTAATGTCAACTTATAAATCATGTTATTTGTAATCTAATCTGTTTACTGATCTCATTAATAAACAAGCAATTCAACACATCCATAAATTAAAATAAATTATTCAATAACATTGAAACAAAAATTAATGCTTTTTAAATGCCAATAAAAAACAAACAACAATTCAACACATAACGTAAAAGTATACATTAACTTAATATATGTATAATCTTACCAGTGATTTTCTAAATTGGAACATTTGAAAACGAAACCGCATAAGTTACAATGACAGTTTATTACGGCCATCATTAAAAAAACTTGTTTCAATTTAGAAAACCTTCCGGTACACACTGTATACATAGCTAATTAAATAAAGCACACTAGAGAATAGAGAACTGCATAAATGCATACAGTATTTAAGTAAATCCCAAATATCAAAAATCCCTTTCAATGCTAATTGCGTGCAATTGTATATTTTCCATACACACACTTAAAGTTAACGAGATTCCACTGTATCAACCATTTCAATTGCATTCATTGATTTTCATACAGTAGCGCGTGTGTAATTCTACCGTACCAGTACCAATCTATCTTATTAAAAGACAAACATGATTTTTTTCCAACAGCATAGCTCCTGAACGGCTAATCGTAGAAATATGGTTAAGGGCTTATTTTATTCAGTTCATCGTGTAAGAGTGCCTTTTGAAGGTCTCATTATTTCATTTATAACCCCAAAATAAATATTGGCCATCAAAGTGGCGTTTTTGGCCCATAGACTTTTGCTGGGAGGAATAGAACACTGTGACGTTACACACGCGCGGCAGATTTGAATGGAGGGTGTTGAGCGGACAGAGAGCGCCAAAGGGTTTATTGCTCTTTTCGACTCCAACTCGCACCTTCCACTGCCAACAGAAACCAAAGGTGTCCGGAGTATACGACGCCAACAATATGTAGCCAGGGAAATGTAGCCAGTTATAGGTCACCTTTGTTTTCACAATTAATGATGTTAGGTTAGGTTAAATTAGGTTAGGTTAGATTAAATAATTTTAGATTAGGTTAGTTTAGTTTAGGTTAGTTTAAATTGGGAGATAAACTTACACAAAGGTGATCTATTTCCGCGTCATGGCTTTGTAGGTCATGTTACTGGCTACATATTGTTGGCGACGTATACCCCTAGAACCGAAACCAAATACAGTATCCCTTTAGCGTCAATTACAATTTCTGATTTATGGTCATTTCTAATCAAATTTGTAATATTTAACCAAATTTAAATTTTGATTGTTTTTCCGATTATCAACACAGTGCTTCTATAAGTCAATTGATTTGGTAATTCTTTTAAGTGAGAAGTACATTTCAGTGTATAAGAAAACGTTCGATTACAAGCTGAAACTGTTGCTTTATTTATGATTTTATCTAATATATTGAGAATCTATATAGACTGAAAACCGTTAAAACGTCAGCACATATAAAAACGTTTGGGTAAGGTTGGGTTAGGCTAGGTTAATCAGGTTGGGTTAGGTTAGTTTAATCAGTTTGGGTTTGGTTAGTTTAATCAGGTTGGGTTAGGTTAGTTTAATCAGGTTGGGTTTGGTTAGTGTAATTAGGTTTGGTTAGTTTAATTAGATTTGGTTAGTTTAATTAGATTTGGTTAGTTTAATTAGATTTGGTTAGTTTAATTAGATTTGGTTAGTTTAATTAGGTTTGGTTAGTTTAATTAGGTTTGGTTAGTTTAATCAGGTTTGGATAGGTTATATAATTAAAGCCAAATAAATGGTAGCGTAGCGCCACAAGGCTTCTCGTAGGGTCTTAAAACACCAATACTAACAAGATAGAAAAATAATGACACTTAAAAACCTTTACATAAAAGTAATACAGGTGTCTTTAGATTCTGAGAAACACTTCACACAGCATGAAAAGTATTTTTTTTTAAACAAGTAAAACAAACTTTCATCCTCTTAGGAAAGATATACACAGCAATTGTTTGAACTACTATATTTAAAAATTCAAAATTCGGATTTCCTAGAAACATCTTAAAAGGAAACAGCAAAGCTAGAGTATAAATTGATTAGTTTCCTTCGTGCACTTGTGTTTTTAATAAGCAGCTATCCACCCAGGCTTATACAGGGTGATCAAAACATATGTGTTCACATATTCTGTACATGCAGGCAATACAGAAGAACAAATTACTAAGAAAACAGGAATAAATAGCTTGGTTTAGAATCGATATTTGTCTTGTTCCCTTATTTCCAGTAAGTACCGTATATGTGAGCACATATCTTATGATCATCCAGTATAAGCCGTTATTTTCAATTTTATTTTCGTTTAACTTTGATATAAAATGCAGCATACAGTGTGTACTTCCATCTAAAAACTTGCACAATTTATTATTCTGCTGTACAGGAGCGCATATGGAGCTCCTATACTTTAAATACTTCAGCTTCTAACATCATAAACTTCGGCCCTCTCTTTTTACACTATTAAAAATATACTGAACAGCAAAAACTCAATGTACAGAGTAAGTAACAAAAGAAATAAAAAAACGATAAAAAAAAGTTTCTCATTGAGGAATTTACCGGAAGCTTGTAAAGGAAGCACCCTGTACTATAGAGCGCTGTGTGGTTTATACGTTGTACAGTATATAAAGAACCGTTCGTGAAATACTGAAACTTGTTTTAAAATGACTGCGCATTTATGACGCAAAAGCTGAGAGAATTCATATAAATCATAGCTGTTGTAGTGCAGTGCTTTCTAACATTCAACCCTTTCTCCCACACTCCCCCATATACACCCCTGTAATTCTCTCTACTACATTACTTATTCTTTCTTTCAACTAAATTATGTAGAAATCGATTTTAACCTTCATTCCGGCATTCCCCAGCCCCCTTTTACCCCTGCTCAGCCATCATCACCATCATCTTATGGCCCAATGCAATGTGTCTCTTTCTTTGGTCCCTTACATGCTTCTATTATTACGATTGCTAGCAAATTGAAAATCATAATTCGCAATTCATCAAAATGATTCAATTACATTCATCGCTTCATAGCTAATACCAGTAAATCTACTTTACTTAAAAAAAAATTAACATAATTTTTTTATTTACAGTAAAAATCAGATTTAAATTTAATAATCAACAGCGAATATAGCAAATTTTGCTGTAGATGGCGCTACTTTGACCATCGTATGTGAATCTTCATTAAGTTAACAAATCGTTGTTGATTTAAAAACGACATCACTATGATAAAACCTCTAACTATGATAAGGAATAGTGGCAGTTGCTTTTCCCACTAATGATAATAAAATTAGTAAAGAAATCAAATAAGATGTGCAACTTCATAAAATTAAAACAAACTAAACGGAATAATTTATCAAGGTTTCAGTCATTAAAAATTCAAAGCCACTTCTACTCAACAGCTTAATAAGTTATTTAATGACTTAATAACTGAGCATTGGTATTTGTTTTGACAATGAATCGCTATTTTAGCAAATTTAATCATCCAGTTGTCCTTCATACAAAAAACGAAACCAAAAAGTAAAATAATACATTTTACACAATAATAAAGCATTAAAAAGATCTCAATAAACATAACAAAAATGTTGACGTCATTTATCGGATATCTTTTATATATACAAAAAAAATTACATAAAAGCTGTCATTGTAACTACAGTATAGGATTAAATAAGTAGATAGCAGTTGAAATGAAGGTTAGAGGAAGCCAGATCAATAATAGTTTTCAAAAGACTAAATGAGCGACCACACTGTCGTTTTCCATGTCCAAAAATCCAAAACAAAAATGTTAAGGAAAACAAACAAACAAAAAAAAACCAACCAGGCATGCGCATATGACATGTTTAACAAAAACGTATATACTGCATTTAATGATGTTGATCCCAATAATTGAAACACTATTTTTCAATGACAAGAAAAAAACGGGAAATATCGCAATTGGAACCAACACTAACTAGTCTCGCTTCTTATTTAACACATTTTCCCCTAAAGCAAGAGGAAAAAAACAAAACACATCTTATAAGATTTAGTCTCATTTTTTAAGAGTTACAATTAAATAAAAAAAAACACCCAGTATATTACTTTAGTGTTAAAATTGTGTAATACATTTCTCAACACACCCTGTATCAGCATATGTCTGTCACTTTGCATGTATACATTGCTTGCAAAGCTATTTTATTAATGTTTGCATTGTGTTTTCTGTCGCTGTTTAAAGCTTTCATACGCGTGTTCAGAAAGCTTTTGCAATTGCTTTTATTTTATTTTTTTCCAATACTGTAGTTGCATTTACTATTTGACATGTAAGCGCACACTTAATGACCCTGATGAACCAAATCAAAGCCAGTTAAACTGTGTAGGCAATTTAATTTCATTCTCTCACCATTCAACGTTAGATTTTTCTCATCAACTGTATGTAACTCTACCATCTACATTCTACAACAATGGAATTACTTCAGCTGAATTGTATTTGTGGTTTAATTTTGTTTCTGCACTTTCAAATGGCCACACAAAATGACATTTCGGTATCTCCAGGTACTGATAACGATTAGTTTTTTAAACAAAAAGTTATAAAAATAATTTTTTTTAAATTGTTTTTGAACTGCTAAAGAAAACCAAACGGATTATTTCGCTGAATTAAAAACCCATTTATTTGGTGGTGGGAAAATCAGTCCATCAAGAAGACCCGTGATAAATCATAATACAACACTGCAAGTACAAGGATTATTGGTTGTTTTGCAAGTTGTTGATCTGGTATAATATACATTATATGGATAAATCATTTTCATTAACATAATCTTAATGTGCAAACTCAGTTACTATAGTAACTAAAACACGTGAACTTAATACTAAAAACATTTTAAAATTAATAATCTGCCTTAGTTGCAATAACTACAGTATTTCCTATCATTCAAATAGGACAACTACTGTATAATAGATTTAAATTTTAATAATTTTTCAACACACAATTCAAACTAATTTAGTCATTTTCAAACAATTTTAACGTATTTGTTAGGATGAACGCACTGGAACTTTAACTACAAATGGATTAGGCGATTTTGTAAGTCATCAATATGACAATCAACATTAAATTTGCTAAAATCAAGTTCTTTCTTTAAAATATAAAATCAATTTATTTCACATAGCGATGGAGAGACGAGCAGATTAAATGGAATCCTGATAATTATGGAGGCTTAGAAATGATTGAAATTCCAGACAGAACAGTATGGAAACCAGATTTCGCCATTATGAACAGGCAAAATTCATAAACAATATAAATATATCAACGATTCTGACTATAAATTTTCTAAAATTTCTAGCGTTGATCTTGCTACGATGTTTAAGTATGGCCAAACATTAGCCATTGTGACCAATAGAGGCATGGTCTACTGGACACCACCATTCACTAGTAAAAGCAGTTGCCCAATGGACCACCGAAACTTCCCATTCGACCAGCATATCTGTCATATTGAAATAGGCAGCTGGAGCTACCATTCAAAATTACTAAATTTAACTCAACTTGGCGATTTCCACCCAGAAGTAATCATAACTCAAATTTTAAAAAAAAATTAAATTGCAATTAAATTTTCAAACATAGGAAAGTACAATGGAAAACTTCCGAGTAGCAAACGTAATGTGGGAAATGAAATTGCTACCATCTACAACAGACAGCATTGAATTTGAGTGCTGTCCTGGCTATTCCTTCCCATTCATACGCCAATCAATGGTCCTTAAACGTCGTTCACCTTTGTATAAATTCGCATTTGTAGTTCCAACGGTTATGTCAGTCATTATTAGTCTGACTATATTTTGGCTGCCAGTGGAGAAAAGGGACCGATTATTAGTAAGCGGATTGGCCATCATTATACAATTAATTATACTAATGAGCCTGAGGGTCAGAATCCCTGCTGGAGGGTTGACAGTTCCTCACATAAGTACATTCAAATTGCAAACAAATTAATCTCTGATTTATTAATTAAAGAAAGTTAATTTCAGTGCTGTTTTGTGGAAATTCATTCATCATGTCCTGCCTCACAGTTGTCATAACAGTCGCATTAAGGCGATTACACACGCAACAAACTTACATGCCACTTCCATCTTCACTTAAAAATGCTCTCAATGGAGTTTTAGGGAAAATATTATGCTTAAATTTAAACACCATTAACAAGGTAAAACTTGACAAACCAATTTTATATAACAATAATAAATAATAATAATAATCTTTATATAGGATAATGATGCTGTATTAAGTGAGAGACGGCCTAATGGTGATTCCACTGGAGAAGATGGAACCAATATTACCAATAAACCACCTCAATTTAATGATATGATTTTTCTAGCTGCCGCACTTAATAACCTTTGTTTTATTATCTATTGCTTTGTATTTGTTGTCATAATCATAGCCTCTTTCTTCTAATATGTCTTAGTAATACCTGTAATTGTAATTTTAATCCTTTTTAATGTAAGCTTAATATAAATAAAAACAATCAAATTATTAATTTTGTGCAACTCGGTTAGAAATAAACTCTAATCTCTATAAAGGATTGATGCTTTTGATGGCATGATAATAAAGCGGTTGTATTTGGTTTCCTCTATCCATCGATTTAGTACCTTGATCATAATAAACTCATTGGAGATAAATACTTGGAGCAATTAATTCAACTCCTTGGAGATTAATTATATAATCATTGCAACAATGACGCCTGAAGAATTGAAAAAAATATTCTAAAAAACTGGCTTCGTATTAAGTTGACTTTAGCAATTGTAAGTTCTGTTTCAAGCAATATTTTCAATATAAGAACTAGATTTAATCATTCAGGATTAGATCATATATAGAAAATAGATGAGATTTATCCCAATGTTAAAAGTGAATTAATTGAAACTTTTATCTAATTTAACTGGGTTTTTATTAATTTATTTTCATTTTATTGATACTTCATTGACAGTGTGGTTCTTCAAACCATTTCAGTTGGACATCTCCAGCTTAGAGAATTTCGATACTTTCATGTAATAGTTTATTTTTTTGAGAATCAATTGCAAAAATGATGCTTCTTAAAACTTTTGTATCTAATCTTAACGCAGCTGACAAAGGAGTCAGTCTCAATGAACAACCATTATAAAATGCCATCATTCAAAAGTTATTTTTAATCGATATGCAGCAGTATTTCATCTTAAATATGCACCCTGTACATTTCAAATGATTAACAATCTGCTTTGCATTACTGTATAAAACTTCAATCTGTTTGCGAATTTTTCCATTACTGCATTTAATTGTTATTTGACATTTGTGAATTATAACCTTGATCAACAAAACCAGCAGTTATATTATTTTTTTGGCAAGATCACAACCATAAACTAAACTTTATACAATTTCGATTGTGTGATCACAAAGTGCATAAGAATTTCACAAAAGTTTACAAAACAATGAATTTCATTAATGGATTAATGATTTTAGTCGTATCCGTACCATTTCAATTGGCTACACAAAATGGTATCTCAGCACCAGGTAAAAATACAATTTTTCTTTCGGTAAAAAGGCAGATAAACAAATTGGTTTTGAAGATAGGGATTATGAAACTGAATTAAAAAACGACTTATTTGGCAAAGACAAAATAAGTACATCAAAGAGACCAGTCATAAATCATAACACAACAGTAACCGTACAAGGATTGTTGATTATTTTACAAATTGTTGATTTGGTAATGCTGTCTAAATAATATCTAATTTTTTTCTAATTTACTTAATTCAAAAAATCGAATTAGAATGAACAAACTGGAACTTTAACATCGAATGGATGGGGCGAATTCGTAAGGTTCTAATTAATAATTAAAAAATCAATACTCAATCATTGGTATCATAGCATTGGATTGATGAACACATAAAATGGAACCCAGATAACTATGGAGGCATATCAATGATAGACATTCCAGACAAAATAGTATGGAAACCTGATTTCTCCATTCTAAATAGGCAAAGTTATCTAATCTTTTCCCCAAACTTTGTCTAACCGTATAAACCAAAAAAAAATTATTAATTGTAGCGTTGACCCATCTGAAATGTTCAAGTACGGCGAAGGCCTCATAATGGCAACCAACAACAGTGACATATACTGGTCACCACCATTCACCAGTAAAAGTAGTTGCCCAATGGACCACCGTAATTTTCCATTTGATCAGCATACCTGTCATATTGAAATTGGCAGCTGGAATTACCATTCAAAATTACTCAATTTCTCAAATTACTTACATCTTTATCATACAGTAATAACTAAAACTTCACTAATAACCAAAAAATGATGTTAATTTTTAACTATTAAAACAAATTTAGATTGATTCACTGAACAAACTTCGAACTCCAAATGCAATGTGGATAATTACAACAGAGCCACCTATTACAAAAGCCATGGCTTTTGAATGCTGCCCTGACTATTCATATTCTTACATAAGCCAACCAATCATTCTTAAACGTCGTTCACCTTTATATCAATTCTCATTTGTTGCTCCAACTGTCATGTCAATCATCATTAGTCTGACTATATTTTGGCTACCAGTGGAGAAAAGGGACAGGTTATTAGTGAGCGGATTGGCCATCATTATACAATTATTTATACTAATTAGTCTAAGGGCCATAATCCCTGCTGGAGGGACAACTGTTCCACACATAAGTACATTCAATTTACAACCAAAATTAATCTGTTTTTTAATTAATAATTAATGTAACAATTTCAGTGCTGTTTTGTGGAAATTCATTCATCATGTCCTGCCTCACAGTTGTCATAACACTCGCATTAAGGCGATTACACACGCAACAAACTTGTATTCTACTTCCGCCTCCAATTAAAAACGCTTTCAGTGGAGTTTTAGGGAAAATATTATGCTTAAACTTAAACCCAACTAAGGTAAAAACAATAATTATCACGTAAATCGATTAATAAAGTTCAATTTGTTTTAATAGGAGGGTGGCGGTGTAATAAATGAGAGTAATGTCAAAGGGGACAATGGCACTTCTGTTGAAGATAAAACTCCACGATTTAATGACATGATTTTACTGGCTACGGCACTTAATAACCTTACTTTTATTGTTTATTGCTTTGCATTTCTTTTTATAATAATATCATCATTCGCCTGATTATTTGCTTTTAATTGACTGCAAGTAACGGTAAACTACTATTATCCATGGAATTTAAATATATTTGATGTATAGTTGATCTATGAAATTATAATTTTGTGTACACATACAGTACATTATGCTGTTAGACAAATTTTATTTTTGTTACCGGTATAAACTTAATTGTTAAGCCGTATACCCAGAATACTTGGTAAATATACAGTATGACGTCTTGCATAATTATGCACATTATGTGGCCATATTTGTATCATATTAAAAAAAACTTCATTTTAGATCTTAAAAGACGATACGTACATTTGATATCATAAATTATTGTTTCACTGAGAATGTACAATAATAGATCAAAAAATTATTGTAAATTAAAATGTTAGTACCGGTATTACCGATGACGTTTGTTCCCCCTCCCCAGAAACGCGTGACCTTTTGTCTTAAAAAATTTATTAAAGTCATTTTCATTTTTTAAAGTAAAGTTCTGTAAAAATATTCAAAATTCCACAAACATTATGACTTTATTATTAAATTTAGAATTCGTGCATGTTTTAAACATGTCAAATTCGAATTTTGGCCACCAAAATAATGCCAATGTAGTCGGTTTTCTTTGATACACAATTTGAATAATTTCATCAACATACAACAATTCAATAAAAACAATAAAAATGCAATGCACTCACTCACCCAAATGTTTGTCGTCACATTTAACTTCTTGTATCTGTTTCACCTGACAAACGTCAAAATTTCACTTGGCATTCACAAAGTTACAGTCGTTGGCAAAATTCATACATTTGAAAATCGAAATCTGAAAGCAGTCGACAAATAAACAAAGTAAGAAAGCGTATAACGGCCTTAAAAGTTAAACAATAATTAAGTACTTTTTCGTGTTAATATTAAAAAACATTTTACTGCATAAATAAATTAAATTCTACATTTGTGTTTTGTAAACTATAATTTATCAATTATATTATTGTTTTACTGTAAATAAAGCAATATTGAAGTGCTACATTGTCGATCTGGGTTTCCTTATAAAGTAAACGCACATGTTGATATTACCCCGCGCCAACTTGTATGTTGTGGTACTGTACTTGCTATTTCGGTAAACAATAATTTTGATTAAGTTTACTTTTAAATTTAAACATGGGGGGTCGTAAAAGAATTTTCACTGACTTTGACGTTCGTGTACTACGTGAATTGACAAAACCGGTCGTTGAGGTACTACAGAGGAGAGAGAAACATTTTGTGAAAGATAAAAGTGAGTTGTGGAAATCAATTTACGAGAAATTTCAAAGCACTGAAGGGACCAGCAAGGTGACAATTCACCAACTCAAAATTAAATGGGCCAAAATACAGTGGAACGACTCTCCAGTAAGTCACTATTAAAATATTCATCAAAAGAAATATAACTATGACATACTTTTTAGACTAGAAAATCACCAGTCAAATCCAAGAGGGGTAGAGATAAACCGTTTAAGGAGCCGCCGTTAGCAGAAGAAGACTCTCCAGAAATAAATGGGAGTTTTGAAGACAACAATAATGTCAGTGAAGACGAGGAAACAAATTCTAAGAGTTTGACAACAGAAGGTGAAGATGATGACGAAATTAGAATAACTGAAGACGACCAAGACAGAGCAAGTGAAGATGAGAAAGATCAAAATTTGAGTGACGAGGAAGATTACCGTTCACGTTTTATACGACACGGGACGCCTATACCATCAAAGAGAAACAAAATCTTAACAAGTAAGTTTTTTAATTTTCTTAACATCATTTCTTTAACATTTTAAGGTAAATAATTCAAAATTTCTAGATGCAAAAACAACCGGTGTAAATGGAAAGTCTTCAGAAAACGACGCTGAATCAGCTAACAAGTTAATAGAGTACAAACTAATCAAACGTAAACTTAAGTATCAGAAACGTAAACTAAAAATGCTAGAGAAGGAACATGAATTAAGGATGGAGGTTTTACAACTGAAGAAACGGAAGCTCTGTCAATGTCAGTGCCAGGATCAGTCACAAAACACAAGTGAACGCTCTCCTGTAGTTATTGATTAGATTAGAATTTAATCTCGCTCTCCTTTTTAAATACTGATTTTTGGGGGAAAAACCCCTTTCATCCATTTTGCTTTATATATGTTTTATCCCACAAAGTAATCACTAAAGTGCATTTGTATTTAAATGTCATATTGATTAAGTGGCCACGCAAAAAATTGGGAGGAGGAGGAGTAGCAGTTCCGATTTATGACCGAGAAAGTCATGTTTAAGTTTTGTTTTATATATACACAATATATATAATTTGATAAATAAAATCACTATACCTGTACATCGAATATAGATTGTATACAGACTGTAAATATCACTTCTGAACTTCATTAATGCTGATATGGAAAAAAAATAAGCAAACCATTTCGGATCTGGTTAACTTTCCTCAAACGTTTTCACTTCAGTTCTGGGAAAATCTCAATAACTAAAAGTTCCAGCAGCTCCTGTAAAAATAAATGTTGCATGTTACATAAGATTTCTAAGAAATAAAATATAGAAATGTTAAATTTTTAACGATATTTTTGTTGTGTTTCGTTAATTATTGAATTATTTTTCTCCCATTGCTAATGTTGAAAGTCTTTCTTTAAAAACTTGAATTTTTTTTACTGTTTTGGAAGAAAATCAATCCAATTCATTATGTGTAAAAAAAAACTAATTGTTTGAAAACTTGCATAAAATATTTGCTTGTTAAGTCTGAGATCCTGCAGAGATTCGAATATTTTTTTAATGCCCTTTTTTGTATTTTGATGACCTAATAAACTGCTGAATATTTCTATAGAAAATAAAACCAAGTTGTTTACAATTTCATATCAATCTTTTATGCAACGTTTGAAAGGAATTTCTAACCTGGCACACTTGAAATAAGCTGCTGTTGAGCTTGAAGACGTGTCTCTAGTTTTTGCTCATCGCTTCGTGGAGCTTTGGTAGTAGCTAAATGACCACCTGACCATATAGATTCTTTGGTTAAACTAATGTAGTATACAATCATTGACTCTGAGAACATCCATGAAATTGTATCTCTGATCTGCCTATTATATAAAAGTCTTGAAATTTACTTTAAAAGTTAATTTGAAATGAATTTAAGTTACCTGTTAATCGTATGACCAAATGTGATTTGAACAAACGTGATTAAAGTGCGTCTGAGAACATTTCCAACACTTCTCATATCAAAAATTTCAGCCATTAGAGAGTAAAGAGGTTCGGCTATCCTGTCATCTTTCGATGAACTAAAAATATTAGTTTTTTTGAATGATGTTTCAATGATAGAGCAGAATTAATTCGCTTTAATTTTTACCTATCGATGTCATCAAAAAATAAAAGCTCATCATCATCGCTGTCACCTTCTTGGCTGCTGTTTTGATTGCTGCTACTAAAATCACACGAAATAAAATTAAACCTTTATCATATGCCGGGTAATCAGAATAAACGTCTTCCGTATTCACATATTACTGACAAGAACAAATCGGGAATACATTGCATTTCTCACAATACATATACAGTAGTATTTATCTCGTTTCTTTATCAAACATATTAAAGAAACGAAAATAATCGGTTTTTATTGTCAATATGTATGTGAATACATCTTTTATGATCACCCCATATATTAACAAATAATACCAAACCTTTTAAAAAGATTAGCAAAGAAGAACTTTGATTTTTTCTGAGATGGCGTACTTTGCTTTAAATAATCTGCACTGGGACATAAAAACGAATATAATAATTCGCTTTTGTTGAGTTTTTCATCTTGCAATATTGTCTATAATAACAATAAAATATTCTTTAAAAAAACAAACTTCTTGAGAATTCAAAAGCTATAGTTAATAAACTTACCTCTAAAAAGTTATTTAAAGTTGAAATAGTTAAGTCTAAACTGGCTTTCTCATTTCCTTTAGACTTAGATTTTATTTCTTTTGGAAGATCCAAAGATTTGACCCACGATCCAATCTATTTTTAAATAAATTTCAACTTTCAGAGTTTCTATTTTTGCAAAGTAACTTTGCACTTCATCAGATTCACAAGAAAATATCACAACTTCATTACAGACCATTATTGTAAACAAAACAAGTACTGGATATTTGTTAAAACTAATTCAATCTAGCAACATTTCATCAAAGCAATAGCGAAACAATATAAATCATTACTGAGACCAATGTAAAGCAATCTAAATTGAAAACATTGCAATTTAGTCACGTTTATAGACAAGTAGTGAAGTTATGATTATTTTTTGTAAAGCCGACGACTTACTTGTGAAAGTCTTTGACTTAATTCAATGAAGTCATTTAATTTTCTCTTTACAACCCAACCCTTATTATTTGACGACAATTCTTCATCATCTTCATAATCATCCACATTTTCATTGATTATATCTTCAGTTTCATCCCTCAGCCTCACAACCAGCACAAAATACGGAATCGGTTTGTCTTTCTCTTCCACCATCTGTTTCAACAGTTTGGTTACTTTACAAAACACCCATTGTTATAAACAAAAATAGGAAAAAGAAATATTTTTACTTCAACTGAGTGAACATCAACGGCCCATTTTCCAATATTTTCTATCCATAAATCGGTATTTTGTATGTGATCGACTAGCATTTTCTTTTCAACTTTCATCTCCTCGATTTCCTTCTCTAATAAGCTGGTTACTTGTGACTACATAACAAAGATAAAGTCTTTTATTATAAAATTCAATTTTTGTGTTTAAAAACTAGGTAATGATGATACGTATTCACATATACATGATGGGGGTAAAATAACGTAAAACATTAGCACTACCCACAAGTATCTTACCAGTAAAGAAAAGGGAATAAATGGCATTGTTTACCATAGATATTTTTCTCGTTTCTTTATTGCCAGCATATGTCATATATATATATGTGAATACATATCTCATGATCACTATGTACTGTTTATAACTATTCTACCTTAGATTCGATCATGGTTGAGTTTTGGAGAGCCTTTAAAGCAAGTATTTTAGTTGATAATTTATCACTAAGTTGGTCCAAACGGCTTTTAGCAAATGTCGATTGATCAGTAAGTGGAATGTTTGCTGTTGGTGGACTATCCATTGCAGTTGGCTCGTCAGTATCAATGGCAAACACGTCAGTTGGATCTACGGCGGATGGTAACATAAATAAAACTATTCTTTTAAAGAAATGACATTTTTATTAATTGTACTTGGTCCACCAACTTCAGATGCAAATTCAACTCCAACTCGTTTAGCGTCAGTCAGCATCTGACGATAAACGTCGCTAACTATAAAACTCGGATAATAACGTTCTTCCACGAATTTATACACCAAATCTTGTGCTTGAACAAATGCTTCTGGTCCCTTTTAAAGAAAATAAAACATAGAAATTAAAGACTTGCAGTAGCAACCAAAATCTACACAAACTAATTTAAATAAGAGAGCTGTAAATACCAACTTACTACAAACTCGTTTAAATGCCAAATATTCATCTTATATGAATTTAGTTCGTCATTACTTGTCTTATTTATAAATGAAATGTACCTTATTTCCCATTAGAAACGACTCCATGCCTTTTAAAATGCTTCGATCCAGCTTCATTAAATTGCTAATTTGCGGAATGTATATCTGGTATATTTCACTGCCAAGTTCATGCTGTTTAGTCTAGAAAATATAGAAATACCCAAATAACATAATTAAAAATTTTTAGTCACAAAAAAAAAAAAGCTGAATTACTTTGTCACAATCTTTCAGTTCTTCAACTGCCACGTAGAATCTATTAAAACTCACTCGTCACTCTTTGTTTATATTTTTAAATTAGTAATTACTAAATTAAATTTACTCAAGAAGAAATCGAGAATCTTCTCTTAGCAAAAACTTCAAAAAGAAGCACCGGGCAAAATCGCTTTCTACTAACTTATCGTAAGGCAAAACCTGCAAAAAATTAACCAAATATTTAACAGAAACCGGTATTAACAATTCCTCTAAGATACAAACCAAGTCTTCGGAACAAAAATCGGGGCCAGAGCTTGAAGAGCTTCCCTGTTTTTCTTCAGTAGTTGATTCATTACTTTGGCCTAGCAATTTCATTCGCTTCTCACAAGCTGCTTTAGCAAAATTTAACTAAATAATTCAGAAAAAAGACAGATGTAATTAAATCCAGTTAACAATAAACATTAAACTACCTGATTCAGATATCGTTTTAAATTCCTGGCTTGAAGAAGATCACCTTTTGCGTTTCTCAACGATATAAATTCCTTTTCTTTTCGTAATTTAATAAATATAGAATTGAATTTGTATGGTGGTTTGAAGCTAACTTACCAACGTCAATTCCTTTAGATTTCTTTAAATTATTAATAATCGTAGCCTGAAATATTTCAGTCATAATGTTACTCTTGACATGTCGCAGCTGCTCGACATTGTCGCACTCATGAATCATTTTGATGAAGCTTTCATAGGTAGCTGCGTAGCTGTAAGATTGTTTATGGTGCTCCAAAGCTTCTCTGTGATGTTGCAAATAATCAGTCAGTTTCAAGTTGATAAAATCAGGATCACACAACAAATTGATCGCTGGATACAACACTATAACGTCAAAACTCATTAGTTAATTTATAGTATAACATTTATAACTAACGCTTGCAGATTTAATTCTTGTTTTAGGTTTACCTGATCCAGCAATTATTTCTCTTATAAGATGCTTTAGTGGGGCACTCTGAGAGTAAGATTTAGGTGCCAACTGCACAATTAGAAGCTCTGAAACTTTCCTCAGAAATTCAATTTCTCTTTCCTTGCTTGTCAGATATGGACGTAACAAAATCACTGGTTTCTTGTCTTTTGAGCTTGAACCCCTAATACAATGTGTTAACGCTTCAGTTTTAACTTAACGTTGTCAATTTACTTATAAATATTAACAAGAGAGACATTTTATATGTAGCTTAAAGTGTCGTATAGCCAGGAGAATTATTCCAACAACGGGAAAATTGATTCATGCACTTTAAATATTTAGGAAGACTCACAAAAACTATAAGTCTTCTCCAATGCATTCAATTTTGTTTTATGGTATGTTTTATATGGTGAAAACAGACAACTTGGGACGGATTATAGTTGGAGTATCTGTCAAACACAAGAAAAGGTACATCTTTTCTGTAAACCACATAAATAAATACTGTATACCGGTTGGTGTGCCAAGTTTTATTCAGTATTCTATGACAAAGTTGTGTCACATTTTGTACAAAATTTTGCAATTTTGATCATTGGTTTTGCACAAAATGTCACAATGAGACGTAATATTTTAAAAATATGGTGGTGAATTTTTCATTGAGTAGGATGCACTATGTAAAAAATATTTTTATAAAATCTTGACAGTAACAGTTGTCACATTTGCTCCACATGGATCTTTTTGAAATCTGTATGATTTACAGAAAAGATGAAGATTTTCCTGTATTTGACAGTAGCTCCAACTAGAATTCGCTTTGAGTTGTCTGACTACACCATGTAAAACCTTTAACTATTTACGAAAACCCAACAAAAATATAGATACCCTCAATCTAGCAAATTTTGTTTTATTAAAGTGGGGTTCCATCTTTAAGTCGAATAATTCCCCTGGCGACAAATTACCCTCGTAGTTATCTTACATCGAATTAGATGCTTGACGAATTCTCTGGTAATGTCGACATAAGTATTCCGGAACATCATGAGTTATTAACTTTAATTCGTCAATTTTCAAGACTTGCAACCTTTCTTTCAGATTGGCTAAAGTTATCCATATGTCATCTCTTAGAAAAATGTTAATAAAAATTAAAACTAAACTTTGTAAACATTACGTGAAAATTGTTGTCTTGAACTTTTGATACCTTAACTCTGTTGAAATCGAATCAGCATCAATAACAAGTGGTTTCAACCAGACAAGTACAAAATCTCGCAAAATTAAATTGATAAACTCGTCAATAGCTAAATCTATGCTTCTAGTAAACACGGTTTGTCCAATGCAACTGAACACATTCTGTTGCTGTTTTTCTTGACGGTTTTGCTTGATATTCTGCGAAAATAAGGTTTAAACTTTGAATCGCTCCAAAGAAGAATAATGTCTGTAATACAGTTTTTATACTTACCAGCAATTCCTTTAATACGTTTCCGGTTTGTTGATCCTCGTTAATTACTGTTTGGTGTTTGTTCCCAGTAAATATACCGATTCCAGCTCCAAATACGAGACCCAAAATGACTGCACTTCCATAACCGCCAATTGACAGCAACAGTGGCAGGCTTTCTCGGCTATAAAATGCAATCGCAAGACCGGCAAATAGAATTGCCAATCGTTGCTAAACAATATTCAAACAACTTCATTTAATATTATACATGATTTGTAACGTTTAATTAGTGAATCATACCAGAGTCCCCATTTTTAACCTGACAAAACACAGCTGATTATCGGAATTGGGGGTGAAAACAAGACCGCGAAATCATTACGGCCATTATAAGTTCCGTTTGGGGTATTTGAACTCCCCATTGAAAACCTACAATGTTTAGCTTTACTTGGCGTGTTTAATTGCCGCCAAAGCTAAAAACATAAACAAGACGACCGAATCTTTCGCGTTACTTGTCTTATACCAAGTTATTACTAATAATTAACAATAAGAATTTATGTAATTTGGTATTTATTAAACAAATTATTATCTCTTTTTAAGACAAGGATCAATAATTAAAAAAATCATTTCCAATTTACTAAATTAAGGTGGAGCGGCAACACTGTCGTATCAATTTGCAAGCCATTGAAATTTAACGCAAGAAAACAGCTGTGATTTCACTTTGCAGTGGAAGTAAGTTTTAAATGTTTTATTATATTGTTAATAGTAGTTATTATTAAGTCGATCGTTTTCATGAGTGTTTTTACTTTACCAGACACAATGGCTTGTTCAGACATGAATGTTCAAAGGGGGAGTGCAATATTTATCACCGGGAATGTTTCAATCGGTAAAACAACTTTGGTAAAGACAGTTGTCGCTGCTTTAAAACGTGATAAAATACCATTTCACGGATTTGTCACTGAAGAAGTAAGAAAACACGGTCACCGTGTAGGTTTTGACGCCGTCCTAGTGTCATCTGATGATGCTGTGAAAAATGACGACTTCCTTGGGAGAGTTACTTTGGCCAAACTAGCTGAGCAAAATACACAACAACATGGGCCAAGCGTTGGTAAATACACAGTTGACATTGACTCATTTGAAAAGTTAATGGAAGCGGCTCTTCACTCAACAACACAAGCACCAAGAAGTAATAAATCAGTTGTGGTTATAGATGAGATTGGTAAAATGGAATTGTTCAGTCAACGATTTAAAGACAATGTTCACTCGGTCCTGTCAAATTCAGACGCAGTTTTGCTGGCCACTGTCCCTATTAGACCACTGCCGTTTGTACAGCAACTAAAAAATAAATATAAAGTTTGTCAGTTTACAGTTACACAACTTAATAGAGATCATCTAAGTCATGAAATTGTAAATACAATAAAAACAATGATGAAATAATAACGTTGGACGGTTGAGTATTCCTCATAATTCGCTGAAATGACAAAACATTTTACCAACATTACATAAATTAATTTTTGTTAATTTCAAAGCTTTTATAATAATTTACTAGCAGGGAGAAGTAAATTTTAGCAGTTCAAATGACATTACTGTATTTCTCCAAGAAAAAAGGAAGTAACATAAGAATTAAAGGTAATAAAGAAACGGGACAAATCCACAATGGAACTGGTAAGACTTGGTCTTATTTTTTTTTTTTTTTTGAAAGAAATGCTATAAAGAAATGCGACAGTCATTCGAACTTCTATCTAGTTCCTTTTGTTTGTGGTATTTAATTCTCTGTCACAAAAAAGTAAGAATCGAGACAAATCGCCATTTGAACTGATAAAATTTAATCTCGTTTCTTTATTGGTACTATTTTTTCTATCTGTCCAGAAAGACACTATACTAATTGCCATTAAAAATGATCAAATTTAGTCTCGTTTTTTTATTGGCATTTTTTTCTCCATGGTAAAAGAGAAAGCTGATCATAATTAATCCCACTATTTTATTGGTACTGTAAAAAACGGTGTACCAATTAAGAAAATCAGCCGGTATAAAATAAAGAGTTTAAAACTGGTTATAAAAAGTTTAAAAAAAAACTAAATTAAAAATGTTTTAGTTGTAGAGAGATTATAAGGTGTAAAGAGGTGTGTGTGTCTGTTGTTGAGTCTTAAATACAAGAAGAAAAATTCCTAATCAACTTCTAATCGAGTTGCAAACATGCATTTAAAATGGATTTAAATAAGAAAATTTTTTTCCCTTAAAGAAAAGAAAGTCAAAAAATAAGGTGGTGGTTTAGGGTTGGGTTAAGGGGAATAATAGGGTGGGTGGGATAGAGAAAAATTAGTTAAAAGAGAGTATAAAGTGTTAGAGAGGGGTATTTTTTAAAGATTTTTTATAAGGGGTGGGGGTGGAGGCGGAGAGGAGTAAAAAAAAGCAGTGGGGGATATAAATAAGAAAAAAAAAAAAGAAAAGTTTTATATCTATACTGCTAGTATATGTACATGTAGTAGTGTGCAAGTATTAATTGTTTGTAATATGCCAAATCATGCTGAATGATTGCGATGAATAGCCTGAGGCAATTGCACTCGGCGATTCAAGCAAAATAGCGGTAACACTCATTCGTTTCAAGGCACTTTTACACTCAAACAAAATATGTCAGGAGACCAGAACTAATAAAATGTGATCACAAGATATGTGGAATACTGGAAATAAAAAACCGTCACAAATATCGATGATATACAAAGCAATTTATTCCCTTTTCTTTAATTGGTCATTTTTATTTTCGTTTCTTTATCTGTAATTTTGCAGTTAAGAAACGAGACCGATATAATTATGTTGTTAAAGCCCTTCAATATTTTTCTTAATTTATATTTTAATTTTGGAATGATTCCATTCCATGCACATGCACATTTTAAAATCCGAATTTCTGGAGTTCTTCTTTTACACACTAAACTTGCTATAAGAAAACTTTGCATCTTTTAGTAAGCAGTTTGCTGATTTAAATATTCATTAATTACGTTAGGTTGGTAATTAATGATATTAAAGTTGGTTGATTAATAAGTGAGAAGAAAATTGATTAGTTAACTGATCACCACTACAGATTTGAGATCAACTAAATTTATTAGAAGTACTGTACCAACATTTGATAATTGTTGATGGAACTTGCTGCATGATGTTGACCATGGAACAGCTGACTGGGGCTTCCTAGATAAGTACTGTGTGTGTTTATAATTGCTGGTAAATTGTGGGAGTCGGGTGACTTGAGTAAGAAGAATGGCTGTAAGTTTGTTTTTTGTTGAAACTAATGTAGAGTTGCATTAACGTGGTAATAGAGACGATAAAAACATTGTGTGAATTGGTGCGTCTGTTCATTTTGTGCACATACTTTTTTGTAATTTAAAAAGCGAAAGCGATTTATTTTTATGCTCTTTTATTTATTACTTTCTTTTATTTTGTTAAACTGCTCTCACCCCCTCCCTTCCATCCATCTTACATCACCAAAATAATAATGAAAAAAGGAAATTTTAATGAAAAAACTATGCACAATGAATTTAGCAAAATCAGAAGAAAAAAATCATATAAAAAAAAAATTTTAACAAAAAAAATCAGTGAAATTAAATGCTATTTAATATTAAGTTAATTACCTTTGAATCAAAATGTATATTACAATTAAAAGTTATCCATGACTTGCTTGGTTTATTCACTTACTTTAAACACATCTTTTTTTATTATTGCTTATTTTTTTGGATAAAACAGTTTTATAACATGTTTAATCTTAACTCAAATTAAAATAATTTGGTATTATACATGGTGATAATAAGCTACGTGTTCACATATAAATGCTGCTAATAAATAAACGGGAATACATTGCATTATTTACAATTGGTATTTGTCTCGTTTCTTTATTGCCAGTATGTATTTGTGAACACATAGTTTATGATCATCCTGCATTAACGACTTTCTAAGCATCATTAAATCGCTTTTAGGATTTTAACGATTTAATATTAAATTTAAACTTCAGTAAATTTGCTCTTAAAAATGTTCTTGCATATTAGTTTTACGTTTATATACTCAATAATACTCTTTCTCTTATCATTAAGGTAGAATAGTAATTCAAAACTGCAATTATCACATTTTATATTTGATCAAATAGAATCGAGAAAAATATTTATGGTATATCATGCCTTTTATTCCTATTTCTTTATTGCTAGCATTTATATGAGAATACATTTCTTATGATCACCTGAGAAAAATAGTAATCAAATTTTACTGCAGTTTATTCATGCTAAAACTGTATTTTAAATATCAAAAACCATTAGTTTGGGTAAGCCCTAGTGCACAAATGAAATACAACTGGCAAAATATGATATAAAATTCAGTAAAGGTATACCAAAAATGGTTTTACCAAATGAACCCAAAATATTGTAAAAAGTGTCAAACTAATTTTAAAATTTTCTTAAAAGTAACAAAATGATAAAAAAAAAAAAAACATTCTTAAAAGTGCTGAAGTGAACTAAAATATCACTTAATGACCTAAAATAAAAATTTGAATTAGCCTTAAAATTATGAAAGTGACCTCAAATCTGCCTAAAGAGTAATTGAAATAAAGAAAAAGACCTAAAAACTGTCTAAAATTCACTCAAATAATTGAGTAATAATTTAGGAAAGGAACGTTTAAAAGGTTGTGAACTGCTGGTATAAGATATAGTAAAAAAAAAGTTATAAATCGTTAGTAACTCCACCCATTTGGCCTTTTAAATTTTTTCTTTTGCCTTAAAAGAGCAAACAATTTGATGTAACATGACCAATTTCATTCCAATGCTTAAACTTTGATTGTAAAGAATGAGTGGAGAGAGTTAGACCGGTAGTAGTAATAGTGAAAAAAAAAATAGTTTTTGTTATGATAAATGATGTTTGAGGTTATATACTGTACTTGTACGATCCATCCCAAAGTGAGATCGATGTCATCCATCCATCCCTATTCCCTTGGCTTTGAATTTAACTTCCCCGCCCTTTTGGCATGCTCGATTCACAGTCAGATAAATAACTCCACCCACGACATATTACTTTTATATGCTGTGCACAACTGAAAAAATAACAAGAAAAAAATTCACTGATTTTACTTATTGGTTTTTGCAGTTTAGAAAAATATCCATGAACTTTTATTCAACTTTTTACAACAGATAATAAGTCAAAGTTTAAAGTGATACATACCGCTATAGGAAATTCTAACAATTTTTTTTAAGAATGTTTCCTGTACACTGGACCCACAAAATTATACTGTAGTTGTTAAACAAAATTCTGTTTATTTTTAACAATATTATGTGGTTGTTAGGGATCATAGTGATTTTTGATTCTGCGAAAAATAAGAATTTAATTTTTATTTTATTTGGAAAATGAAAATGCAATCTTGGTTGCTAAGGAAAATAATCATGTAATTATTATGATTGCCATGGAAAATGAGAATTTAATTTTGGTTGCTATGATTAACGAGAATTCAGTTTTGGTTGCTATGGAAAATGATAATTCAAAGTTGGTTGCTATGGATAATGAGAATTTAATTTTGGTTACTATGGATAA
>JAAFCF010002710.1:8302406-8322574 GCA_013389785.1 Helicorthomorpha holstii | reverse complement strand
TTGGTTGCTATGGATAATAAGAATTTAATTTTGGTTGCTATGGATAACGAGAAATTAATTTTGGTTGCTATGGATAATGAGAATTAAATTTTGGTTACTATGGATAATGAGAATTTAATTTTGGTTACTATGGATAATGATAATTTTTTTTGGTTGCTATGGATAATAAGAATTTAATTTTGGTTGCTATGGATAACGAGAATTTAATTTTGGTTGCTATTGAAAATGAGAATTTAATTTTGGTTGCTATGGAAAATGGAATGTAATTAACTTATTTTTAGTTGCTATGGAAACAAGAATGTAATTTTTGGTTACTTTAAAAAATCAAAAACTAATTTTTAGTTGCTAAGTTGCTATGTTAGTTGCGTAATTTAGTTTTTTGGTTTCTATGTTAACTGATCTATTTGTACTGTATAATATTTTTTTTCCCTTTGATGAATTTCAATTTTTGGATGCTGTCAAATATTTATATAAAGTAGTAGTTAAGTAAAAAGATAAGCTAAAATAAAAAGTATGCGAAGGTTATAATATTTTGTTTAAATAAAATTAAATGAATCTTATTTAATATTTTTATTTTATATTAAGTTTATATTTGAGTGCAGGAAAAGCTTTTAAAAGAGAAAAAGACGCGAGGGAATCAGTTGCATGACAAGATATTTAATTTGATTGATGTTTAAGGAAGACTTTCAGCCAGATTATCTTCTTCTTATCCCTGTCCATGTATGTAGTGTGTATATACCCTTCCAAATATACATACACACGATTAGATCTACTGTATATCTACAGATATATCTCTCATATATAATAAAAATTCTTAGTTAATCTTCCGCCCTCCCAATTCCATCTCCCATCACATCCTTATTCGTAATCTTCATGCAAGTGATTCGGTTGTTTTAAGATATAAACAAATCGTCCGAAGACTCCACGAGGATCATGGATAGACACAAAAAAAAATTGGCCACACGCAAATTAAAAATCATTAAATTTATACAGGGTGACCACTCACTAAGAATAAGTAAATAAAAATTGTGAATACAAGTAGTGTTATATTCGTATACAGTATATTCTTTCGAATATTCGATTTTGATCAAAATATTTTAATACTCAAACATCACACCACTATTACCAAGTACAAACCCAATGGCACGCGTAATCATAACGTTGAGCATCCTATCTAATTTTGTTATTTAAGCTTTTAAAGTGTTTAAATGGCTTGATAATAATACGATTGTTGCTAATGACCCAATGTTTATGACAGAAATTTTGATAAATGTTGTGTTGTTGTTAAATGACTGGCCAACCCCACTAATATAATAATCACCTCAATTTACAGCCCATAAGATATCCCTATTATACAGGTATATTATTCACTCCCTCCTCCTTTTCTTCTTCCTTTTTAAACTTAACAATAACAAGGGCGATTTAGCATTGACTACATTTATAATCATTTTAATACACTGGACTTTTTCTTCCAATTTTCAATGAGCAATTTATCATCACATTACCACACCCCCTCAAATCTCATCTCATCTCACCCATTTCAACTTAAGGGGTTTTAACAACAACTAAATACCAGTTACAAAAATTACACTTATTATATTGTAGTTTACAGTTTCAGATTCAATTTCATACTTAAATGCTTGGCTTTTATAATATATTTGGAAATTATAGGCTACATTTTGCTTTTGATTGAAAAGAAAAAAAAAAAGATTTAGAAATAAAATGCATGGAAAAGAATAGGAAATAGGAAACGTTTGAAATAATGAATTGTTTATTACTGATTTATTGGTCAATTAGTTTAGAATGACCACTATTTATTATGGACACTAATTAAGCGATTTATGAAGGTTTAACACTTTGTTCTTTTAATCTTTTACATGCTATTTTTATATTTAAAGAGAAAACCGATGAACGCGAAATCGCTTAACATGAAAAATCGCGGTTAAACGCGAAAATAACGCGGTTCTGAACAATAATTAAACCAATTTGCATGTTTGCAATTTAGGACATTTTTTAATGCTTTAGTAAGGTCATTATACGATTTATGCATGTTTAAATTTCAATGCAACAATTTAAACCACTTTTTGCTGTTAATGAAACTAATTTTGGTCAGTTTTGCATTTAAATGCAACAATTCTGTCCAGTTTTGCAAGTAAGTGCTATACTTTTAACGATTTTGCCTTGAATTTTGATCAAGCTGGCATGTCAATACAGTGCTCAATACAGTCAATACAATAATTTTGACCAATTATGCATGTCAATACAATAATTTTGACCAATTTTGCATGTCAGTGCAATAATTTTGACCAATTTTGCATGTCAATGCAATAATTTTGACCAATGTTGCATGTCAATACAATAATTTTGACCAATTTTGCATGCCAATACAATAATTTTGACAATTTTTCCATGATAAACGAGTTACTTTTCGCTTTGTTTTGATACAAATTAAACTTAATTAAATCAGTTTCACATGTTCAACACGTCTTTCTATCATTGTAGATATACTGTATAATCAAAACACACTGATACACACAAAAAATATGTTAAGTGGAGTACTGAAATTGAATTTATGATGAGGTACATAAATAACAAAAGGTTGAGAACCGGTATATTAAAATGATGATCGCCATTTTTTAAAATTTGGATAAGAAAGTAATTAAATGTCACACAGCTCATATTATCATCTTTCATCATTCCGACTACATTTTTATTAAATACTTTACCCCCTTTTTGTTGTTAAATAAAAATTAAATTTTTTTTTTGACACAGCCATAACAACCACCCCTCCCCCTAAAAAATACCTGTAATTTCTTTTTATTTTTTAATTTTGGAACCCACCCACTAACTAAGAATAAAGCACACTTAATCATCATTTTGTTCCTCATCCCCTTTAACCTTTTAACTCCCCTGCTGTTTACGCCCTTTTACAGCGATAATTAATTAAATCATTATATTATTATACTCGAATGCTTTAATTAGTTCAGTTTTGCACTTGGACGCATGCGCATAGATACAAAAAAAAATATGCATTTATCATTCACTTTTCACCAACTTCTTCTTCAATGGAAAATTATAGCTTTGTTGAACTTGAGAGCGTTTCAAAAAGGTTTTTTTTTGTGATAAAAATTAAGCAATTATAATAATAATTAATTAAATTGGACCAATTTATGCTTTTATAGAGTTGTTTAATTTGCTGAAATTTTTTGAAGAACTTTTAAATAATTCTGAATTTTAATTTGTGAGATTTTTTGCATGCGAAAAATTCCCTGAATAATTATTGTTTTAGAAATGTAAAACTTTAATTGCTGGATAAAAAATTCTTAAAAAATTCTTTGTCAAAAAAAAATAAATATTTTTACCGTTTTGAATCAAAAATTCAGTTTACATTGTGTTTTTATCAAGCTCATTTTAATTTTTGTTTGAAAAAGTTTTTAGTTTATTAAAAAATAATAGTTTGCAATCAATAAGACGAACAAATAGTAATAATTACATTAATTCTTGTTAAATTTGATCAATTTTTTCTTTTCTTTTTCAAAAATAAAAACCGGAATCTGTCATAAACTTCAACAGGTGTATTACACAAGTGAATCCTATAGAAAAGCAAAATAATTGAAATTACATAAGAGTTGCTGATCCAATCAATTTAAAGCCGCTAAAAAAACACAACTCCTTACGTCACAATTAGTTCCAATTTTCAGCAGCTTAAAAAAGCGCCTTCACAATATTATTTCGCATTTCTATACCTATAATTTACAAGCAATTTGTCTTGGAAATTTTTAATAAATAATTTTTTTTATTATTTCAAAATCTAAAAGAGTAGTTTTAGTGAAAGGAAGTACGCCATGTTTCAAATGTTGTATGTCGGAACCTTATACAAGTCCCAAAAGGTGCGCCTTTCTTCCACCCATAAACTCGCCCCCCTCACTCCTATCCATTTCTAGTGAGCATCAAAAGCGACCTCCTGTGGCGAACGTTTCTTCTTCTTGGGAGCACGAAAACAACAATGCAAAAAAAAAAAAAAAAGGGGGAGAGAGATGGAGTGAGCGAGGGTTTGTACTTCAAAGATGACTATGTAATGGGGTGGTGAGGAGAGATTTTTTTGATGGGTTTAAGAATTTTTTGATGGACTAGAAAGTGAAATAGTATTCATATCTTCTCTGTTTCTCAATCCACCCCCCTCCTATCTGTACATTACCCAGTATATGGGGTACATATGAAGATGATCTTGTACAAAGTTGTAGGAGAGAAGAAGAAGGGGGTGGGGCGTGAGTTAGGGTTAAACTTTAAGAATAAAGAGGGCTAACATAAGGTTGAGGATAAAACAGCTGGTGGCCAAACAGCTAAATAATTTGACTACAAAATTCCGTTTTCATGTACAAGTGCATGTACGTGCTTTCACAATTGAATGTACTGTAGAGTGTAGAGGGCGCTGCTGCTGTGAAATAACACATTCTGCTATGTCTGTGCATTGCTCGTCAATCTTAACACGTCACGAGTACCACACGCAAATCTCTCTCTTTTATTTGAGTTATAATTTCTGTTTTTTTTTTTTTTATATTTGTAGACAATCATTTTGCTAGTCAAAACTTGATGTTACAAATGCCTTAAAATTGTCCTAAAAGGTTACTTGTTCTCACCAAAATATGCAAAACTGCAATTTAATGGGATTTTGGGTTCCATTTACTGTGGAGCCAAATTCGATGGGGCTTAGAATATGGTTCTTTATTGGCTATTGTACCAAATGGACATTTACAACTGGTAGGTTCATGTCATGTCAAACCTGGCCATATTTTCCAATGCTTATTTAAATTACAATGTGTCCCATAAACTCGGTGGGCAGATTCAATGTGGCATAGAGACTATAGTTTTGGCATCGAGACAAAGTGGCATGAAGCATAATTTCAACTTTTGTACATAAATGAAAGCTTTTAAAGTTTTAAGCATTAATAAAAAGTAAATTGTAATTGAAGATAATATATATTACTTGACACGGATTGAAAATGTACAAATCGCAATGGTTCAGTGTGCCATCTCCATTTCAATTTAAAAAAAAAAAAAAAAGAAATAATGAAAAGAAATAGAAAAGACAGGATGAACTGTGAAGTGGAGTTAAAGTTAAAAGCATGTATAATATAATATTCTTTTACAAAAGAGCATATCTTAAAAACACAGTAAGAAGTTTGAAATTTGATGGTTTAAATTTCATTACATATGCGACTGATGTGTAAAAGTGAAAAGAAAATGGGTGGAGAACAATGTCTTATTCTTCATCTTACAATACAGTATGTTTATATAAAGAAGGTTGACACTACTCTTACAAAACAATAACACATTTTTACATGGAAAACTACCACCACCACCCCACCCCCTTTTTAAACTAATACAGTGGTGATCAATAAAATAAATAATACAATGAAGAAATTGCAATGTTTGCTAAAATGATGTGCCATCACTCATTGTTTGTGAAATCAGAATTTAGCACCATAAAGGGCAAATTTAATGACTCAAAAGCTGAATTAAGTATCCAGAAAACATTCAATATTTAAACATCTTATGAAGTTATGTGACACTGTTGTGTCTTAGTACCAAAATGTCGTAAGTGTAAGCAACATCTTTTGTCATAATAACTGAATTTAGTCACTTTAAGCAACTTTTTGGTGTGATAGAAGCTAAAATTACACAATTTATGCAACATTAGGTGTCATAATAGCAAATATTAGTCATTGTAAGCAACTTTTTGATGTCAAAGACGCTAACATTACACATTTTATGCAATATTGCGTATCATAATAGCAAATATTAGTCACTTTAAGCTTTTTTTGATGTCATATTAGATAAAATAACACACTTTATGTAACATTGCGTATTATAATAGCAATTATTAGTCACTTTTGTAACAATTTCTGTTCATTATAGCTGAATTTAGTCACTTTAAGCAACTTTTTGGTGTCATAGAAGCTAAAATGACACAATTTATGCAACATTACGTGACATAATAGCAAATATTAGTCACTTTAAGCAACTTTTGGATGTCATAGAAGCTAAAATAACACACTTTATGCAACATTGGGTGTCATAACAGCAAATATTAGTCACTTTTGTACCACTTTGAACCAAAATTACTGACTTTATTTACATTTTGTAACATACGAGTACCGTACTCGTACTACCAAAACTTTAAGCATAATAACTAAATGTAGTACTTCTTCAAAACTATCATAATAACTAAACAGACCACTTTAAACAACATTTTGTGTCACAATAAATAGAATTATTGACTCTATACGGTATACCAATATTCTGTATCATAATAGCAAATTGTGACCACTTTATGCAACTTTCTAGGTCCTAATAACGATGCCTCGTATCTTTTTACAACTGTTTAAGTTATAATAACTAAATTTACTTATTTTAGGCGACATTTTGTAATTTAAATCCTGTTTCTGAATATTTAATTCACATTGGTCCCTTATTATGTGTCTCGAAAACCCAACATTTTTAGTTAGTTAAATTCCAAATTTAAACCCTTAAAATTCCAACTGATAAATAAATAAAAGACGTTTCTCATAACATTTTTTAAACAAAAATTTACATTTTTGCCATGAAAGTTTGTATTTGAAGTGTTGTCCATTAAATCATCAAATCCTCGCTGATGAGTGATAGATAATGGGTTGGTAGTAGTGGGACAGGAGGAGAATTGTGGGTGATGCTTGATTAAATAGTGAAAAGGGCAGTAAAATGTTAAAAGGGGAGGGGGAATGGTGAGATATGCTTGGTAATAAATCCTCAAATGCCTATCAAGAGTTTTAAATGTGTTGTTTTATTATTTTGAAAACGAAATGAATGCTTTCTCTCATGGTGTTGGACATGTTGTCAGATCAATTGGCCCATTCATTTGCCTGCAGCGTTCATCTATGTTCCACTCTTAAGTTACATTATGCTGTGGAGGGGGCAGGGGGTCTAGATGGGTACGTTGGCTATTAATTCACGGTTCAACATCTCTCCAAACTAACTTTCACTGTTTACTAAGCATCCATTTCACATCTTTACCCCCACTGCTTTTTTTCATCTTATAAAAAACTTTCACTCCTGTCACTTTTTGACTAATTTTAAATAAAAGCTTGTAAAAAATGTTATTCGTCCATTCCCACACTGGCTTATTATTTTTTTTTTAGTTTTAGCATCACCAGAACATCCTGATAATGACATGTAGTTAATATTCTTGCTACAATTATTAACTATTAATGTATTGGTTGGTGAATTTGTTTTAAAAAAGTTAAAATTTGGGATTTTCGAAAAAAATGAAACGAAATGCAGGGGACAACATGTGACAAATTAAATTGGAAAAATTAAACAAAATGGGATGCTCTTTCTTGAAGATTTTGTACAAGTTTACATTCAGAAAAACAATTGTGGGAAATTGCAAGCTAGAGTACATCTACAACTAATTTAGATATCCATTGTATCAGACGTCCTACCGAGTTTCAAATTGACGAAAATAACGTCAGTACAATGAGTAGAGAAACTTAAATTAAAAAAACATTTACAATAGAAAAAATAAAGTGTAATAATAAAAGAAAAAATAAGGTTAGACTGTAAGTGGTTCCGACATTCGGAAAAACGACAAAATGGTTGACAATCACATTGATTAAATGCAAATTATACAGGAAGTTACATAGCCCATAGTGGGGATACTGCTCCCTATACTGTATAAGGACAATTACAAAATATAAAAATTGAAACTCGAAAATGTATATAAACACAATTTTGTTGAGCTTTTAATTAGAAATGATTATTAAATTTATAAGAAGCTTATTTTGCTAAATTTCTTGTACAATTTAACTTAATTTTTGTTATTCATTTTCATTTCCTTCTCTCTTGAAATTGCGTTTCATCTCAAGACATTTTGCTGGCTTTTCACAATTGTGTTATATAAAAGTAAGTAAAATACATTTAAGTTATATAAAAAATATACACACATTAATCGAAGTTTTTTTTAATGAAATTTCTATTCATTGTGTGTGTATTGACTATGGAGTGAAACATCCATTGAGTGCTATAGTAAAAGTTGAATGGCAAAAACTATTTTCGAAGTCACTTGACGTTACGGCAGGCTTATTTTATATTATTACTTTAATTTCCCCCCATTCACTTTTCTGTTCTGTATATACATCAATTTTATTAAAGATATTTCATTGTATTTTGCTATGTTTAAATTAGTACACACTTGCAGAACATCACCACTACAACACTCAAAAATCAAAAATACACTTATTTCACATTTGGATTTATTATTCAAACTAACTATAATAGCCACTTACAGTAATACATTCTTTACAATTAACTAATTTTTATAAATTTATTTCAAGCTTATTTCAAGAATGTAGCCTACAAAACAAATTTATAAAGTATCAAATTATAAGCCGCTCTTTGTGTAAAAATTTAAAAAATTTAGTAAAAATAATAATCAAAATTGTGTCAATCTAGCCATAATGATCTGTATGGTTTTTCTTATTTAAAACAATAACTATTTCAGCCAAAATGACAATAATTTTAGCCAAAGTGGCAACAATTTCAGCCAAAATGACAACAATTCTAGTCAAAATGACCACAATTTTAGCCAAAGTAACAAAATTTTCAGCCAAAATGACAACAATTTTAGCAAAAATCACAACAATTCTTGTCAAAATGACAACAATTTGAGCTAAAATCACAACGATTCTAGTCAAAGTGACAACAATTTGAGCTAAAATCACAACAATTCTTGTCAAAATGACAACAATTTCAGCCAAAATGACAACAATTTCAGCCAAAATGACTACAATTTGAGCTAAAATCACAACAATTCTTGTCAAAATGACAACAATTTGAGCTAAAATCACAACAATTCTTGTCAAAATGACAACAGTTTTTAGCCAAAATGACAATTTTAGCTAAAATCACAACCATTCTAGTCAAAGTGACAACAACTTCAGCCAAAATGACAACAATATCAGTCAGAATAATAATAATTCTAGTCAAAGAGACAACAATTTGAGCTAAAATCATAACAATTCTTGTCAAAATGACAACAATTTCAGCCAAAATGACAACAATTTGAGCTAGAATCACAACAATTCTTGTCAAAATGACAACAGTTTTTAGCCAAAATGACAACAGTTTTTAGCCAAAATGACAACAATTTTAGCTAAAATTACAACAATTCCAGTCAAATTTTAGTCAAAATTAGTAGCAATTTTAGTCAAAATGACACCAGATGTAGTCAAAGTGTCACCAGATGTAGGCAAATCGATACTAAATTTAGTCAAAATGACGACAGACTTAGTAAAATTTCAATATTAAACTTCAATCATTTTTTTTAGTTAGTAACGTGTTTACCCTGTATACCTGAAATACCCTGATAACGTGATTATCGTGATACCACATGAAAACTTTTAAAAAATTAAATAATCAACCAGAAAAAGTCATTCATAATTTTTATCAGCGTAATAAATTTCAAGTAGGTGACGCTGTTTTTTATTTACAAATTTCATTCAAAATTTATCATTTTTCCTCACTTTTTAGTTATTTCTTGGCTATGAAAAATTTAAATAAAAGCAAATTTGGTCTTTTATCAAATTTTAAAATACAAAAACCTGCGAGTAAACTCGTTTATAGGTGGCGCCCTAATCTTTATTTAACAACAACAACAAAAAAAACAGGTTTCACGCAATTTAACGTTTAAAATTCATTACAAACTTTTCCTCAATTTTTTTTTTCTTTATTCTATTAAATTAAAGTGTTTCCATCTATCACAATTTTACAATTGGCGTAGGTGGTAAAATAAAGGCGTGACTTTTTAAGGTGACGCGTCACTCAGACGCACTGACGTCATCTTAGCCGCCGTCACTAACGCAATCAATTATCAAGATCAGAGAAAGAAAAATTTAAATAATTTTTTAATATAAATTTATTTTTAAAAATGCCGAGATTGTATACAGAGATTAAAATTAGTGACAAAAAATAATTTTAATAACGTTTGAAAAACGAGCACTCAGAATAGAGACCGTTACCATTAATTCGCATTGGACGTTTACCATGATGCGCCCCTTATTCTAATTTGCAATGTTAAATTCGTGATAAACTATAAAATAATATGAAAAACTGTAAAATAAATTGCAATAACTTTTAATAATTTAAAAAATATAAATTTTAATTGTGGAAGTTTTTTTTAGTCATTATTCAATTAAATAATATTTAATGCAGTTAACAAGTTTGAGTTGAAATCAAGATTAGGGGTCGGTATCATTGATTAGCATCAAACGTTTAACATGGAACGTCCCTTATTCTAGTTATCAACGTTTAATTTATTTTAAATAATACTTAACATCATATAAAAAAGTAAAATTTGCACTGTTAGAATTCATACTATACAAGACTTAAATGTCTGAAGCCAATTTGACAAGTTGCAGATTTTTTTTAAAATTAAATAAATCTCAACTTGTATTTTAAAAAGACCTGACAAAAAATTTAAAGCAAATTTTTAAAAAAAATTATTTTAAGATTATTTTTTTTTGGTTAAATATTTTTGCTTTCTTACGGTATTCTTTGTCAGTTATTTTGTAGAAATGTTCCCCTCATGTATATGGCAAGAAAAGACAGACTCACCAGCGCCCCCTATTCTGTCAGTCAAACTCAAAAAGCCAGACAGTTGACATGTATGGCGCAATTTTGTAATGTTGTCAAAACAACAAAATTAACAACAGCTATTCCGATAAATTTGTTTTTTGCTTCAAAAAAAATAAACTGTATATTTCTCTCAGCATAAATATTAAATATTCCCAGAAACATCAACTAACAAAATCCAAAATAAATTTTTTTTATAGAAAAACTGTCTGCAAGTGCAAATAGCGGCAAAAAAAAAAAACAAACCCACCTATCATAAAGTTGAATCCAGAAAAATAACAACAGCAATAATAAAAAAAATATATATTTAAGTTAAAAGGTCTGGGTTAAGTTACTGACAGACAAAAGGTTATCTTGGACACCCTGCTGATCTTACTTTTGTCGCGACTATCAAACAACTTTTGACTTTTCTGACTGACTTTTCAAGTATACAGGGGTCATCATTAGTAATTATACCCACAACAACATGATAAAAGTTCACATTAAGAAAAAATTCTTAAAACAAAGCAAATGCCATGAAAACCAAACTTCAATTTAATGGTCACCCTGTATAATGTATCTATATTCCTTTGCTCTCCGGCCCCCCACCCACCCTCCCTTACTCTTCAAGTTCAAACTTAACACTATTTGTTAAACTCAGGGAGGTGTGTTGGGTTAGGGGGGAGGAAGGTGGAAATCAGGGTCTAAAAAATACAACGTGTCATGTCAAAAACATTAAACGGATACACTACCCCCCTCTTCACCTTCAGGCTTGCCTCTCACCAATGTACCGGTATGTGCACTTTTCTCGCTTTATTAGATTGTCAGGGGGTGGAGAAGATAGGCCCAACCGGGTAATTTGAAAATTAAATTCATTAAATCAATTTTAAATTTTTTTTTGAGTCGATGATACAGAATAAGAGCCGTTTAATGGTAATCCAGCAATACCGAAACATAGGAGCGTCCCCTATTCTAGACACAAAATTATTTTTTATTAAAATGTTTAAAATTAGTTGATTTTCAGCCGTAAAATTAGTCAGTACAGTGTTTTAGAGTGAATAATAAGCTGTAATATACACCTGGCAGATAAATTTCAAAATTGAATCCATTAAATCAATTTTAAGAATTTCTTGAGTCAATGATACAGAATAAGAACCGTTTAATGCTAGTCTAGCAATACCGGAACATACAAGAGTCCCCTATTCTAGATACAAAATTATTTTTTATTAAAATGTTTAAAACTAGTTGATTTTCAGCCTTAAAATTAGCCAGTACAGTGTTTTAGTTTATATAAGAAGTTATAATATACATCTGATAAGTAAATTTTAAAATTCTAATTCATTAAACTAAATTTAATTTAAAAAATGTACTGGAAAGATGATTGGGCCGTTTAATTTGAATTGTTCTATGCATAACATTTTAGATTAAGTATTCCTTTTTTAAATGGCCAAAATTAGTATAGTGGCTTATTTGGTTGCTTTATCCGAATATAAATTGATATTCTTTGTTAATGTCATTACTGTATAATATCCTTCTTCTTCAAATTCTTCTCCTTAACAGTACTTGTTTTTTCTTATATGTCTTTTTCACCCACTCTCCCACTTCACCCAACGGGAGATTGACTTAAACAAATTAAGTTGACTTGGAGATGTACTATTAGTCTAAAAAAGCCAACGTAAATACATGTAGCAATAAATGACGTGGCAAAAGTACTACAACTCATCTCTTGTGTGTTTGTACATACACTCTCGGAACACATTAACATTACATATGCATGTGCAGTAGTAGTCCTGTCACTGGCCAGGGGGTGAAGGTGGGCTGGGGGTTAAATGGGTGGTTGTGGTAGGCATCATCAGCCCCAACCAAATAAAAAAAAAAGATAAGAGATATAAACTTCAACTATACACATAACAATACAAGCAAAAAATTTAAATAAAACCATTAGCATTTTAAAAAACAGAGAATGAAGAATTATGGGTCAAAGTCAACTGTTGTGGATCATTTCGTTCATCAAAAAAAAAAAAAAAAAAAGACCTAAAAGTAAACATTACACTATTATCATTTATTAATTAAAAATAAGAATGGAAATTATTAAAGTTTGCAATGTAATCCAAAGTTATCGTGGATATACAGTACTGTACACTCCTTTAATCTCATTAAAAGGTTATCAAATATACATTATTAAGACTGACAACATTTTAAAATTCAAATTGATCATTAAGAACGAATGAATAGTTGCCATAGCATGCAAAACGTTATACAATAAATTATAATTGCACTAAAATACACAGTTGTTATAGCAACAGCAACTGAACCACATCATCAACCAAAATAAAATTCCCATAGCAACAGAAAAAAATTACCTTAGCAATTGGAATGGAAATCATCATATCAACTATAACAATCATGTAATCTCCTTAGCAACTATGGCAATCATGTAATCTCCATAGCAATCGTAACTGAAGCAACATCAAATTACTTAGCAACTACACTCATCATAGCAACCACAAAAACATTTCCCATTGCAACCAAAATGAAATTCCTGTAATAACCAAAGAAATTACCATAGCAACTAGAATGTAATCATCATAGCAGCTACAGTAATCATGTAATCTCCATAGCAACCATAATTAAATCACCATTGATCAGGTTTTCCTACTTTAGCTTGCCTTAATTATCCGAGTTGGACAGGGCCACAGAAACCACAAACCCAAATTTGTTGTAGAGCATTTTTCTGCCCTTGTCCAAAATATTGTAATTAATTTCAGATATCGTTCTGTATATTTTTTAATTTTTTATTTCTACCGCATATTTACAGCTCTTAATCTCTTTTGACTATTTTTCGTTTACAATGCTTTTTGTCTCTCATTTTTTTTTTCCAAACTTTTGACTTTGTAAATACAAATGTACATAGCTTTTTCATTTTTTTAAAATTTTTTGTTTTCATTTCAAACCTAAGAAGTCTCTGATGGGCAAAGTAATGTTTTTTTTTTCTTTTTTATTTTCAATTCATTGAATGTTTGTCTTCTGACTGTACTCTTCCCATAGGCCACATAATAATAGTGAGTAATGGCCACCCAACACGAATACACACAGAAAGCACTTCATATTAGATTATTATGTGCCTCTATTTACTACTTATGATTTGAGAAAAAGAAGAAAAAACTTTCTTAACACTCTCTGACAGACTCTTAGGAAATTTCTTTATATAAGTTACTAAAAGTTCAAGAAATCATGTACAGGGTGTTAATTAAAATTAACAACTAATAGTTAATAACGATAATATTTTATCAAAAATAATTAACAGAAACATTTTGTACTGTGCTATTGACATTTATCTTTTAACAGGACACCGTATTACACCAAGTGATTTTCTACCAATTATAACCCCAACAAAGAAACGAGACTATTTCCTATCAGTTCCAAAGACGATTTGTCCCATTTGTTTCTTGCCATTGGGACAAAAATCACCTGACGCCCTCTATTTCAATTTTGAACATGTACAAATAAAAATTACTATAAAATTATTTGGTCTAGTAATTTTCAAGTATAAAAAAATAAATTCCAATAGTGTGTGTCACAAATCACATTTGTTTTTTTTTTTAAAATAATAATGTTTTGAGATAGACGCCCTGCATATATTTAACACGGTAGGCGACACCTATGAGTGGCAGCAGCACTATATAAAAAAAGCTCTTTTGTTATCAACTTATCATTATTATAATACAGCATTTTGAATGAGATAAAAAGGTGTTATGTGGATGGATTGGATGGGGTAGAGGGACCTGGTGGGTTAGGTAGATTGGTAGAGGGAGTTATGAGACTGGCAGTGCTTTTTTTACACTACCGGGTACTACATGTACCAACTGTACTGATGAATCAATATTATTAATATACAGTACAATCATACAGTATTGTACTGTATTACTTTACTATAATTATTAAATTTGAATCAATTCCCACCTTTTTTTATTTGCAAATTCAATCAAAATTCATGCTTGCACAAAATTTAGATACATTTTTTAATGCTTTTTTTGCTTTTGTAAATTCATAATATAGCACATTTTCAGTACTTTGTATGACATTTATGCCAATGTTTTTTTTGTTTTTTTTTGTTACATTATTTTGGTCATATGTAGTGCATGATAGTACATAAAGTAACCTGCATTTCTAAAATTTAAGTCATACAGCGTTTTTGTGCGTTTCTTCTACTTATATTACGCTTTACAACTGTTTAATGCATTTCTAAAACAATTTAGTACATTTTTACAAATTGTTAGTACATTATTAAACTTTTATAAATTTTTACCAATTTTTAGTACTTTTGTAAATTTTTAGTACTTTTACAAATTCTTATTATTTTTTACCAATTTTAATACAGATCTATAATTTTTTAGTACATTTCTACAACCTTTTAGTGCATAGTTACAAATCTTTAGCAAATTTTTATTAATTTTTAGTACAATTTTATTAAACTTTTGTAATTTGTTACAATTTTTTTGTAAATTTTTAACAATTTTTTTGTAAATTTTTTACAATTTTTTTTGTAAATTTTTACCAATTTTTAATACTTTTACAAATTCTTCTTATTGTTTACCAATTTTAATAAAGATCTATAATTTTTTAGTACATTTCTACAACCTTTTACTACATTTCTACAATCTTTTAGTACATTTCTACAACCTTTTACTACATTTCTACAACTTTTAACTACATTTCTACAACCTTTTAGTACATTTTTACAAATGTTTAGCATTTTTAGAAACGTATTAGAACATTTTTAAACAGTTTTGATACCAAATAAATCAAAATGTTGCACAAATTTACTACATTTCTAAACTTGTAGTAAATTTTTGCAACATTTTTATCTATTTGGTCACAATTCTCTCCATTATTTCGTAAACATCTTCTGGGTGCATTTTGTTACTTTACTACATTTATGATACTTTTAGTTACAATAATTAGCTAATATTCTTTTAAATTTTAATTATATTTACTAAATACATTTCTGCAACTTTTTAGTCCAATTGGGTGAAGTTATAACTGGTACGCTTACCTTTTGGTAAAAAAAATCTTATGTGTATGAAAGATTTAAATCTCTTTTTTAAAAATACTAAAAATAATATGTGTTGAAGAATGTTTGTGTAAGCAACATTGTTTGCGTTGGTCTATTGAATTGGTGTGTGTTTTTAGGTATCACCCATTTTAGTTTTTTTTTTTTTCTTCTAGCTTAAACTTTTGCTATTTTGCTTTTATTTTCTTATGTTTTTTTTTTAAATAGCAAAAACAGCACTCAACTTCAGTTGGAAATGCAATAAGTAAATTTGACAAAGTTTTTCGTATGTGTTGTTAGATTTTACGTATATTGTTATGCTAACGAGAATCTGACTGACCTTTTGACAAATACTTTAAGTCAAAGAAAAAAAATGAAAGAAGATTTTTTTTACTTGAAACAGCCTCCTAAACGCCATTTTAGCACAATCGTCAGCTTTTAACGCAGAAGATTTGTAAAAATTTACGCTTACAAAGTTACAGGGTGTCAAAAAACAACCAAGATGAACAGGAAACAACGAAAACACTTTTTCACAAAATTATTCATGCATAACAGTTTCATTAATATTTTTGTAGGATTTTTTAACATTAATTTATCAATGCACATCATTAATTTATCATGCACATTTATCAAAATAAAATATAGTGAAGAAGGATCATTGCCAATTGTAATGATTAAGCAGTTCAAGTTCAAGTAATTCAAGGGCAAAAAAACAATTTAGCAAAATTTAAAAGCCTACAATTATACCAGGCCTTTCACAGCTAATAGTGGAGCAATGAAAAAGATTTGTATTAATGACAAATTATCTACAATACAGTGGAATCTCGTTCACACGAAGTCGTCGGGATCGATACACTATTTCTTCGTGTTAACGGGAACATGCAAAAAAAATACAGTACACTGACCAAAATGACATTTCTTAGTGTATATCATATTTAAAATCACTGGTAACATTTTAAAATATTATGCATTTTGTAGATTCATAGGCATGTATGCATTTGGAACAAAAATCATCACTATTTGTACAATTTGTTTTCTCTAAAACACTGTACTGACTAATTTTACGGCTGAAAATCAACTAATTTTAAACATTTTAATAAAAAATAATTTTGTGTCTAGAATAGGGGACGCTCCTATGTTCCGATATTGCTGGATTACCATTAAACGGCTCTTATTCTGTATCATTGACTCAAAAAAAAATTTAAAATTGTCTAAATGAATTTTCAAATTACCCGATTGGGCCTATCTTCTCCACCCAATGACAACCTAATAAAGTGTGATAAAGTGTTCTTATAAAATCTAATAAAAAATGTATTAATTTTAAATTTGTTTCAATAAAATCTTTAAAACTTTTAAAAATCTTCATTTTCTCTACATTTTCGCAGGTTTTATGTGCAATTTTTCATTTGGACAAGCAAAGTCAGTTCTTGTTAACGGGGTTTTACGTCATGTTAACAAAAAAAAAAAATGGAAATTCCTATACATTAGTTCGGGACCGCGGTTCTAGGGGTATACGTCGCCAGCAATATGTAGCCAGGGAAATGTAGCCAGTTATATGTAGCCAGGGAAATGTAGCCAGTTATAGGTCACCTTTGTGTAAGTTTATCTCCCAATTTAAACTAACCTAAACTAAACTAACCTAATCTAAAATTATTTAATCTAACCTAACCTATTTTAATCTAACCTAACCTATTTTAATCTAACCTAACATCATTAATTGTGAAAACGAAGGTGACCTATAACTGGCTACATTTCCCTGGCTACATATAACTGGCTACATTTCCCTGGCTACATATTGCTGGCGTCGTATACTCCGGACACCGGGACCGCAATGTTGCTTCGTGTTAACGGGAGATTTTTGTTAACGAAATTCCACTGTAAGATAAACACACATACTCTGTTATCACAAAAATTTTGAATGAACAAACTGCATACACTGTAAGAATGCAGAAAAAATCAAAAAAAAAAATCAATACTTCGTTTTTTTATAAATGCGGATATGTACTGTATGTACCAGGTACAAAATGCATAATGTTTTGAAATACTGTATAATTTTGCATCTATTATGATGCTAATAGTAATTAGTAATTCTAATATGATGTACTCTAAGAAATGGCATTTTAGTAAGAATATTTTTATTTTTGTATATCCCACTTATGACAAAATTCTTTTTCTATTATTTTTATTACATGGTAAACGAATATTCTACCTTAGCATAATTTGCAACATTACAGTCCCACCAGCATAAATGACTCAATTGACACAAAAATGGCGACATAGGCGCTTATTCATACAACAATTTAATGTCAGATTTCTCTGTTTAATGGACAGATAATTCCAGATTTTGTATTTTAATTCTTTAGAGCGAAATTCAATATATTTGGAATAACATTTCTCCCTGATTTTGAGAGTAGCCCTTCCACTTGTTAGCAGGCAATTGGCCTCCCTCTCATCAAACCACTAACTTATTTGTACCCCTCCTAATTTGAATTTGTAATTGTTTTGCAATAATATAAACAACTAAATCAAATTTCTTAGACAAAGGAGATATACAGTATATTCAAAATATACACGAAGAACCATTTCGGTCCCGACCGTTTCGTGTTAAAGGAATTACAACCTTAAATCTTAAAAAAATGATCCGCATGTTCTTAGAAAAACAAAAATATTCTTGGAAATAACCAAAACTAAGGAAAATTATGCAAATTAGGCATTATTTCCACAAAAATAAGCAAAATTAACAACTGAATGGTTAAACTTTTTGCAAATACAATCTAAAAATGCCAGAGAAATGGCCAAACTTTCATAAAACTGGTCATTAATTTAATATGTCACAACTTTATTATTAATCAAGTTTTCTCATATAAAATGTTGAATCCATGTACCGTATATTCTTTAAAAGCCATTTCAATATGGACACCTTGTATAGGTAGTAGACAACTTAGACAAGTATAATAATAGACTATGGTATTTCTAATGGGATGATACAAGGGGGGGATGGGGAAAAAGTGTAAAATGGAGGTGATGGGATGTTACGGTACTGTACAAACATCTACTGTTTTTCTGCAGTCACTTTTTCCAATATAACATAAATTTATAGTGTAAATAAAGAAAAAAAGTTGTGTCATAGTGTACATGAGTCTCTCTGTGCAATTACAAATGTTTAGTTTAAAACTTGTGCACTACATTCAATAAAACACCTTTTTATTTTTTTTACTTAACTTTTTTTCTTTACTACATTGTATAAATACACACATCCGGTAGTTTGCTATTATTATTTGCTGTTTACGTTTTTCTTCCTTTTCAACTTTTTTTTTCTCTAAATTTTCTATTCAAAACTAGAAAAAAAAATAATAAAAAAGCAAAAGTGTTTATTTTTTACTTTATTTTCTTTTCTTATTTATTGTCTATTCAGTATGTTACGTGACATCTGAGTTGACCGTTTGTTTGACCTTTACAATTTCAATCTGCACTTTTTTTACTTTTATTTAAACTTTTTTCCGAGTTTTGGGGTAAAATAGTGGAAAATATTGACTATACAGTGTACTATACACATATGCAAGGTGATTACAAGATATGTGGTCACATATACGTGTTAGTAATAAATAAACGGGAATAAATCGCATTGTTTGCCATGACTATTTGTCTCGTTTCTTTACTGACCAAAACTACCAATAAAGAAACGAGAATAAATTGCATAACTAACCACTGAGATTTCTATCATTTCTTTATTGCCGGTATACACATATCTTATGATCACCCTGTAGCTTTTGTTATAGTTTTTATTTGATGTGTCTATGTTTGTATCCGTCTGTGTTTGTTTGATGTGGGTGTTTGTGGTGAGAAAGAAGAATTTTGATGTTATTTTAGTAAATTTCAGTCATTTTCAAACAGTCTAAGAAATATATTATGTGGCATTTACAAAAGAAATGACAACAAAGATTGAATAAACATCTAAATACCACACATACATTTTAACTTTGTGGGTTTTGTTCATTATGTTTGGTTACGTGTCATTTCAATGCATTTCGCATTTCATAACTTCTTTAAGAAAATAAAAGAATATACTTTTTCGTCAGCTAAAGATTATCGTTTAAATACCACATTTTACTGCCAGCATTTTATTTAATTTAACTAATTTTCTATAGCTTTTATAGCTGCGTTAATTTAGAAAATCAAAAGTATTAAGTCACTATAAAATAAAAATACAATTAATTAACTATAATTGCTCCAGCGTAAAACGTATCACACGGTAATGCAGACTGTTTCTGTCAGGTATTTTTGGGACATTTTAATGACATAAATTATTTGCCAATTTCAGTTTTTCTGTTTCCTACTCAGATTCTATAACTTAAAATTTCTGATTTTGATTCTTAAAACATTAAGATTTTGTTCTTTAATACATTCAAATTTTGTTTCTCAAATATTCAAATTTTGTTTCTTAAATATTCAAATTTTGTTTCTTAAA
>JAAFCF010002710.1:8255892-8281366 GCA_013389785.1 Helicorthomorpha holstii | reverse complement strand
CTGTATTTAAAATTTCGAATTATCAAATTTACTGTATTTAAAATTTCAAATACAGTTCATTCAACATTTCAGAATATTTTTTAAGAGCCAAAGTCATTTCTATTAGCCCTAATTTAACTATGGCCCTTACCATAAATTCAATTGATTACGAATTGCAATTTTTAAATTATATAAAACCCAAAACAGTGGCTGATTGCAGTAATTTATATTTTCGAATTCAGAGCGCCCTCTACATACATTTTTTTATCCAAAAAAAAATTAAATCTTAAAAATAATCAACATAAAACTTCATAAATTACATGAAACATCTCGTCGGCAAATTGCAATCTGTCACAATGATTGTTTACATTTATTTTTTTCTGTAAAGCCATTTTGTAAACAGATAATGAGAATTACAAATTGGAAAAAAACTATGTTTTCTTGAAGGTCATTTGCAATTTTGTACTGATCGGCATCCATATGGAAGAAATATAACTTATGCCTTCCAAAAAAAAAAAAAAGTAAGAAAGCACATAAAAAGTGGGTTTTTATTTATTTTGAAAATGAAGTGAGGGGGAAAAACATGTATCCCATAATCCCACGCTGATTTACAAAAAAAAAACAAGTTACAGTAGAAGATGAGTTTCTCCTTGGTAAAAAAAAGTTAATTAACAAAGTGAAATTTAGCTATGAACTAAATGATTTACGTCTTTTACATTATTATTGGGGCTGTTAAAGAAAATGTAGGCCATTAGCAAGGCCCCTTCTACAGGGTTATCATAAGATATGGGTTCACCAACTAATCAACGAGACAAAAATCCACTGTGAGCTATGAAATTTATTCCCGTTTCTTTTTTGGTAACGTAAATACACATCTTATGATCACCCTGTATAACCCACTGCACTTTTATGTGAACAATGTAATCCAATAACTAATTTTTTTTCTTGTTCAAGATGGGAATCTTCTTTCTTTCTCTCTTTTTTTTCATAAGAAAGTCTTTATATAATTTTTTTCTGTTCAAGCAGACGATTTATTCTCAATGGTCAGACGATGCTAATCAACAAAGTTGATCGTACTCAAAGCCAAAAATTTCAATCATTTAACATAACAACCGCAAAAAAATTAAGGAGAAAAAAATACGGTAGAAAAAACTAAAATAAAAAGATTATATTTAATTAACGAGCATGTTATGCATTGCTAAAATGGTGATTAGCAATTTCACTTTTTATCTATTTATTTGACATAGAATTACTCATAGGGCCAAGTATAATTCCAACAATTGACGTCATTTGGAGTAAAGTCACCAAATAAAATTCTAACTGAAATCTAAATTTAAAAAAAAAACATTAAAACATGTCAATTTTAGTTGCCATAGTAACCAAAACAAAAGGGCTTTAGGAACAAGTATCAAAGATTTAAGCTTATACATAATGTTTTTTAAGTTTTTTAAAGCAAATATCATTAATTTGTTTTTATCACGATAAATTTTAAAGCAAACAAGGTAAAGACTAATATTTCCGCAAACATTATAATTGAAATCATTAATCTAAATCGTAATTTTGGAAGGTTTTTAACTCTTTAGTCACGAAATCGACCTAATAACATGGCGGTTATTTCAATTATCTCGTTCATCATTCATCATCTACTTTTCAATTTTTATCATAAACCTACGTTTAACGTATTTCCTAAAGAAAATTCATTTTTGCAAACATAAAATAAAACGTATTTTTTTAACTGCCTATCAAAACACAGGCTTATAGGCCAATCAATTAAGGAATTATAAGGACCATTATAAACACTATACTAAGCAACATTTTATAGAAAAGTGGAAACTTTTTAAATCTTAACATGATAAAAAACTTCAAACTGATAACCCAAAAAAATATTTAAATTATAAAAAAAGAAATATTTTTTAAAAACTTTTAAACTAATTTAGTACTGCACTTTAAACCAAAGAAATATGATGACTTTATTTCATAATTATAAGACATCTAAGACGTTTGTGCAACCGGTATTTACCAAGTATAAAAACACCTAATAATTTGCCAAACCAATTAACACCATATTAATAACATGTTAAAAAAACATAATTTACAACTATTAAAAATCAATTAGACACATGATGCTAATGCTATATTAACTTTTTAACTACTGTAACAATTATTCAGTAGTTGCAAAAAAAAAAACTATAAACAAATCTATAAAATGTTGCAAAATCATGAGAAATTAAGTTATTTGGGTTTGCAGTGCCAAAAAAAAAAGCAATTGGAGCCCTAGAAAAACTTCAATAATGGTTTAAAATGTAGAGTGATCATAAGATAAGTGTTCACATATATTGTAAATGTTAAAATTTCATTGTTTACCTAAATGTTTTGTCAGATAATAGACTATTATTTATTAGCAAAAACTACCATTAAAGAAACGGGAAGAAATGGTATAGCATGCCATGCATATTTTTCTCGTTTCTTTATTGCCAGTATGTATAACAAACTTGAAAACATACCTTATGATCACCTTGTGTGAAAAATAAACTTTAGCAAACTTCTAAGATTGAATTGCGTCACAAATGCCAGTCAAAGTTTATTTTAATTTTCTAATTAAATGGCAATAAAAAACGTCTGGCAACGCCACCTACGTTTCTTTTTTATTATTCTTATTTCTGATTTAATTCCATGTGTTTTTTTTTACAAACTTTTAGTAAGAAATCGGTTTGTTTTTCTTTTTAATTTTGACATCAGGTATAACAAGACAAGGGGAAGAGGATTAATATTTTTTACTTCAAGTAAGGTCACTTCTGAATAACCCTCAACTTTCTAACTTTTAGGGGTTAAACTGTAAGGGTCACAAGGTTAAACCCATCACCCATACATTCCAACACTATTTTAACATACACTCGATTACTTAACCCATCTCCCTTTCCATCATCCATACACTCTACAGGGGGTCAATAAAGTTACAGTTTGTCAATGCTAAAAATAATATTAGCTATTGACAGTAGTGGAACAGCAAATGACGTCAGTTATGAGGATATGACATCACAAAATCCACGTCTAAACTTGTGGAAATCTCTTTATGAATCACAATTAGCACTTTAGCAGTTGTTGAATAATTTTTAGCCACATCCACCAAACAATCCTGCATTTTTCTTGGTTAAAGACGTTAATCATCGCCATTAAATTTAATTCAAGGAAAAGCCTCACAAATTCAACCAAATAAAAAAATGAAACAAATCGATTTTTTTTCTCGATTTTCAAATGGCGACCACCGAGTGAGTGGTATTTCAGTTTATTAATCGTTTCAGATTAAAGATTATTTGTTATTCACAATCTTTCAACTAATACTACGTGGTTACACTTCACAGAACACCATTAATAAAAAATAAATAAATAAAAACACTATTTTATTTATTTCCCAAAAACTAACCGGCGGTTGTCAACCTTTTTTAAACGCGTGATTTATTTTGTCGATTTTTATTTGAGAAGTCAGTGCTCACGACACCCATGTTGAAAATCAAATTTGAGATAGAGAAAAAAGGATTTTTAACTTCAAATTTTTCTTTATTAATTATTATCATTTTTTTTATTATTATTTTGCAAATTTATAATAAAAAAAAGTAAAAAAAAATCGTTTTCTAATAATTATAATCATATAAATAAAATCGCAATCAATAACGATAGTTTATGTACAACTTGTATTTTCATTCATAATAATAATTACTAATTTGTTTATTTATAAAATTATTTTTCTATTAAAAAAAAAGAAAGAAAATGGCAGAGTGATTTGTTTTATTTACTGTGTTGTAGTTGGCATTGGTTTAGTTAAAGTTTCAATGACGTCACTATAACCGAATTTCTTTTCACAGTCTCTCACCTGTTGATCAACCCTAGCCAGTCTTTCTCGAAGAATTTTAAGGCTTTTATCAGGTAGCAAAGGCAGCCAGTCCATCATGTAAGGCTGACGGGTCCTCAGCGCTTCCTTCAGCACTTTTCCTATATGGGCCGCGTCATTAGCACCACGTAAAGTGCGGATGGCCTCCACCGTAGACCGCCTAAACACACACAGCGCGTTCAAAGTGGCCCTATGATAAGACTCGTATTTATCAAGGAGTCTGTATCCGTGCAAAAGGCCCGACTCATTGTCTAAAAAGACTAAAAGACCAGTGGACGACACTTTGGCTAAATTATGGGCTGGAGAATCCATCATATCCGGATTCCACTGCTTATTATACATATTATTAACAATTCTGTCTAAATTTGCGGTTAAGTAATCAAAGATGACTAAATCTGACCATTGGGCCAACTCGATGACATGTTCACGACTTAATCCGGAAAGGTCAGCGTGGGTGGGGTGCAACTGACGATCATCGGAACGAAAATGTTTAGGAATAAACGCCGGAACTAAATCATCCACAAATTTGGTCATCACAACCGGCTTTTGTTCATTCCACTGGGCCAAAGTTAACTGACCACGCACCGAATACCATTGCCAATCACGCCCAAACAGTAAACCCAAAGTAGCCGGTGGTAAATTTTTTAATCCCAGCAAATGGGCCAAATAAAAGGAGAAAATTTCTCCCTGAATTTGGTCGTTGTTTTGCCGGTAACGACTGCAAGCTTTGGTACCATTTTCAAATACCAGCAGCCGGTTCTGCATCCTGCCACAGCCGTCCACAACTTTAACCACTGGAACCTTGTCAGTAAAAGTTGTCCAGTGCAGGTTGTCTTCCTCGGCAAATCCTGAAGGCAACGCTGCTTCTACCGCGGGACTCCAAAACACCCCGTCGGTCACCAAGGAGGCGAAATCCATATTATCACCCAATTCAAACGCCATTATTGTTGTTGGGTTAATTTGTAGGTGGTTATGAGGTGGTGGAGAAGGAGGGTCAACAGTCGGTAACGTTACCCCACCCTCCTCTGCAAGGGGCTTTAATATCTTCGTTCCCAAACTACGCCCATCGGTGTCGGTCATCATTTTCAGTCGTTCACTTTTGTCTTTTAAATGATCGGCTGTAAAAGAATTTGGCGTTGTCTCAGCGTTTTTACCTGTGACAACAATTTCACGTTTATTGCTGCTGTTGACCGGTTTAATATCTTCTACTTTTTCTCGTTTTTGTTTGGGTGTTGAAACGAGAGCTGCTTCTGCCACTAAAGGTCGTTGATTCGCCCTTGGGACGCCACCGCCACCACTTTGTGCAGCCCCGCTCTCCTTCAACATTTCACTTTCAACTGTAAACGGCCACCACCGATATTTGGCCATCACATCACTGAACGTCCTTACAATTTCGTCTTCATTCTCACTTCCGTTTGCGCTGCTATTTTCATCCAGCACATTGTCAAATTCCTCAACGGGGCTTTTCCTCTCTGCTGCCATTTGTGTCCTTTGCTCACTTTGATTATTTGAGGTAACAGTAACAACACCCACCACCACCCTTTGGTCGTCATCCCATCCACTTTGAAAGGCATTCTGATGAATAGTTTGGCCCACCACAACAGGTGTGGAAGGAGTGATGCTGCTCCTGTCCCAACCCACTGACTTTTCTGCTAACAAAGGTAGCAAATGTGAGGAAGGGGATGGAGCCGATGAAAATGAGTTAGTGCCCATTGAACTGGGCAACAAAATTCCAATGACAATACCGATAACAAAAGCTACAGTCACCACCATTGTCAGACAAAAGCGCGGACTCAATGAACGCGTGTTGTAACGTTTTGGTCCAATAGCACCAACCGGACCACTGGACCCATTATTCCCACACTGACCGCCACTGACTATAGTAATGAGCTGGTGTTGAGGCTTACTATATTGTTGATAGTTATAATGACGTCCATGATGCTCACTAGGGGTACTGGCACTACCGGCACTCACATTCACTTCCTCGGACAATTTTATCCGACACAGCTGTGTCCAAAACGGTGACCGATTCATCGCGGACAAAGACCCAAAAAAAATGCAAAAGACAGCTCACACAATGGACAACTGTAAATGGAGATTTGACAATGATTTACAGCAAGAAGTTTTTACTTCATCGTCGCCATATTTTAAAGGAGTGAGGGCGCTAGTTGAAGCTTATTTGGTCCGACCAATAAGAAGGGGGCATGTACTGTTGGAACCACATACAATGCCTCTAGTATGGTACAGTAGTTTTTTTTCTTCGCCTCGTAAATCACAACCAACACTGTAACAATATACAAATAAGGATTAAATATAAAGCTGTTAAATTTCGCACATTGATCATATGTTTGCTTTTTCAACAATTACAAATATTTAAATTTGCACAGTTTAAAATACAAGAGAAAAGGTGTGGAAAATAGAAGAACAACAGCACCCATGGCACCACAGCCAAAATTCACACGAAAGGAGTCTTTTCCAGGCATTTTTTTATTGGCCCCTTATACAAAAAATATACAGTGTAAAATCAAAAAAAAAAAGTTAGCTAAATTGAAGTGCTCACATCGGTTTAAATGCTCAAAATATACTTAACTTAATACTAAAAGCTGGTTAATTTTTACTTTAATTTGGACTAGAAATAGTATTTTACTAAAATCTATTGCAATGACATTTGCTTTGGAAATTTGACTGAGGATTTACTTTTACTAGTTAAAATTGCTGACTGATCAAATGGTCTTAAATTATATCAGAAATTACTAAAACATCCTCAAATAAACTAAAAACTGCTGTAAAATATATTAATGTTAATAAAACAGCACCAGTTACATTAAAAATTACAAGAAACTGTTAAAAAACTGCTTTAAAATGTACTGAAATTGGCTAAAAATATACAAAAACATATTTAAAATGTCAAAAACTAGCTAAAACGTATTAAAAATAGCCAATTATTTTATGCGATGGCCAAAATTAGTTTTAATTGACTAAAACCCAAATGCTTATCTGAATAAAGTGCCACTACAATATGGCTTTACAGGTGTCCTGCTAGCCCTTCAATTATTGTCTCACTGCCACTAAGTGACCATTGACTAAGGACCAGCAATATGAAACTGTCAAATTTTGAATAACCATTGATAATTTGATATGGTAAAGTTTGAAATTTCAAACTGAAAAATCTCTAGCCCATTAAAATATCCACACGTAATGTAAACATAGAATATATCAGATATCAATGAATTGTATCTAGAAAAAGTGAGGAACACAATGTTTGTGCAGTTTGGTGATATTGGCTCCTCCCACTTCTTTTTCAAACGCAGACTTGAGACACAGAAAATGTAAGAGAGAAATTGCATTCTCAAATAACCCTTAAATAAATATAGCAAAACATTTAAACGTCTCTTTTATATTATATGATACACGAGTATTTTTCTTTAACATTTCTCACTCCCTCTGACCCTCTCCTATTCACTTTAACATTGCATTACTTTACTCGCCCTCCATTTTTTTCTTTTTTTGCCTTTGCTTTTCTCTATTCAAATTGCCAACTTATAAATACTCGTTTATGTTATGTATTTAATCGATAAAGATATTCAATCATAATCAAATTGTGATATTTCAAATTACTTTTTATATTTACATTTGTCATGTATACTAAACAAATAAAACAATAGGGGAAAACAGCCAGTAGCAAAACACGTTGCAAGTAAAACAGTGTTATGTACATTCCAGATTTTAAACTCAAATATTCGAATGTTTAAATTTGAATATTTAAATTAAAAATTCTAATATTAAATTTATATATAGTAATTAAATTTTTATCTATTTATTTATTTAATATAAAATTAAATTTGAAAACGCGAATATTAATATTTGACAACTTAAGTTTGAAAATTCGAATGCTTAAATTTGAAAATTCAAATATTTAAATTTAAAAATTGGAATGTTTTCATGTTATAATTTGATCATCTACTGCAATACTATTTCAAATTCAATTCAAAATAATAATACACTCGGGCGTTGTATATTTTAACAAAAAAGAAAATATTTTCGCACGTGCTTCAAAATTCAAAAAACTTGGAATAAAAAAGGTAATGGTGCCCGTCTTTAGCCACGCCTTCCATTCAAATCGTATTCTTATTTAACTTTACGCAAGTGCTCCAAGTTCCAACACGCAAGTTTTACATAAAAGGGCACTGAACGTACCTTAGGACTTTTAAATTTGCATTAACTAAATTAGTCAAATAACTAACTACAATCGATTATAGTTTTACAAAGTTAATTGTGGTTAATAATAGTTTATAAAGTTTAAGAGTAAAAATTAAAAGAGAGACTGTGAGGGTGAGGCGTGGCTCCACAAAAATTTCACAGATTTTTGTCTTAAAAAATCCAAGACACAAGAAGAAGAAAGAAAAAAAAAGTAAAATTTAATGTAACGAGTGCCATTTGAATGCAAGGTCATACAGGACCTTATACATTTTAGCAATGCTAAATAATTAAATATCCCCCGTGTCTAAATTACTAATTAGGTTATTCGCATGTTAACCTTAATTAGCATCCTAATTTTTTTTTCGCTCTCCCTTCAAGTCAATATGGCGGACTAATTATAATTAGCCTTGGCCGTCAAAATTTAAATCACAAAAAAAAAATTCAAATAAAAAATACAATACCCTCTAAAAATAAAAATAAATAAAATATTCAAGCAAGTGAAATAAAGTTGATTCACCTCAACCTTCATCAAAGTCTTTAAAAAATTATTTTTTCCACCTCTCCTTTTGAATTACATTTGATTTTACTTTATAAATACCAAAATAATAATAATTGTAAATAGAAACGATTAAAAATAATTGTTATCAGCAACTTGTTGAACATGATGTTCTATCTGTCTAATTACTATGGGAACTAGACAATCACGTGCTTAAACTAATTTCTTAATTTCCAATTGGAATTTTAGAATATTTTCACTTTTAAGATACAGTAGTATCCGGATATACCGACATCGAAAAGGCTCTCAAAACAGTGTCGTTATAACACAGTCTAACAAGACTGAATTCAATGATTTTAGAGTGTTTTTTCTTGTTAAACGAGTGCAGGGTGGTCATAAGATATGGTACAATTTTAGGAATTAATAGGACCATCATTTTAAGTAATTTTACGTACACATAAGTTATTTAGTACACAGCCTAATTCTAACTATTAAATTTTGTGAATTGATTCGCCATTTTAAATTGCTACGGCGTGTAACACGCGGCGTGTGCCGTTCTTCTATCATTTATCGCCGTAGCTAAAAAGCCTCAAGTCCGGTGGCAGTTACCGTTTTACTTTGGCCCTCCATTTTCAACCTTATGATTAGGGGTTTTTTGTCATCTATAAACTTACCCCCTCCCCCTTATTATCTTTTCCCTCGAAACCTCTAAACCCTATACTTTAAAATTTAAAAAAAAATAAAAATAAAATACTGTGTAAAAGTATAGGTAAGTGAAGGGGGTGAAAAAAAAGCCACAATGATTATATGACTATCAGAACCAACTCCATTATTATCACTATTATCATCATAATAATCATCATTTTAACTTTTTAAGCGTTGAAGAGGCAAACCACTGCACAAACATTCTGCCTAATATAACTTATATAATGTGAAGGAAAGATCAAAATAATAAATAGTGGGTGGAGAATTTTTATTATTTTTTTAAAGAGGGAGAAAGAAGAAATTGGATGGTCCTTATAAAGTATGTTGTATTTAGCTTATTAAACGTACCTGTTTCAACGGGGAAACGGAATCTATAATCACGGGACGTCAACAGTCACGACTGCGGCGACCGGTGAACTTGCTGCCGGGAACCAAAATGACTTTTCACGCTGACGTTGACACGTCAAACTTAACTTAAAATTATCCAAAATAGTTGCCATTCATCAGAATTTTACTGTTTAAAACATTGTCTGAGTTGAATGAAGTTTTCACGATTATTATTTGTAGTTAGGTCACTGTTTGTAATTATAAAAGGCAAAAAAGTGCTAACTTTAGGACCCCATTTGACATTTGCAATTTCAAATAGAAAAAAACCGTTCAAAGGGCATCAAAAACAAAATCACTACTAAATCAGTTCTTAAATTAATTTCAGTTCTTCAAGCACTAACTAGTATTCTTTATAACTGATATTTCTCTCTCAGTTTAAGTAAACTCACAGCACTTTGAAATTTCAAAAACGTTAAAGTCCCAGTAAAAATAATAATTTCACCGAAGCAAAAACAATTCTGTATTTCCACACGTTAGTACGGAGTTAAATCTGCGTAAATTATCGTAGTTAAAACGGTTAATTACAAATGAATCCACCGCGACGTTTCCATGAATTAAGTTTAACCGAACGTTGATTAAAACTCGCTGCCGAGAAAGTGGCAGGTAAAACGGCAGACATTAAGTCCCGAGTGTCGCGCGCTCGGATTATTAGGCTTCACTTAGTCCTTATCGGTCCCTTAACTTATTAAATATTTGACACAATCAGAAGAAGTCTTTGAGATAATGTGTACACTTTTCCACGGTGCTTTACAGAATGACAAGTAGTTGAACAAGACTGATAGTTTATATAGCCCTGTATATACTGTGAGCAAATTGCTATTTGGCTACTGGTAGTGGTAGTTGTAGTGGTGCTCTGGTACTGGTGTCCTAGAGACCGTGACACTCACCGCCGCTGATCTTTCCTTTCGACCTCCAAAAAAAAACACATTTTTTTCTTTAACTATCTTTTCTTGATTCTCCTCCTCTCTAGTCTTACAACCCACAAAAAATTCCAACCACCCCATAAACATAAGCATAAGATGGGGGAGGAGAGGAAGAAGCAAAAACAAGTGTGTGTGTGCTGGCTTTCACCTTTTGAAGAGCTTAGCAAAACTTTAACTTGGAAGCAAAGAAAAATATCTTTTTCCAAATACACACGTTTTGCTATGTGTGTAGAGTAGCTCCACCAATAGACACTTGGCGAATCAACGTCAGAGTTCTAGATGCTCATTGGACGTCTACACAGCGTACAATCACTCCCTCACATATACAGCTATTATTCAGGTAACAATTGGAAGTACACAGTGGTGGGGGACTGAGGAGAAAGAGGGTTGTGGGCAGGGGGGGTGAAAAGAGAGAGAAAGAAGCTAACTAAAGGCTAAAGCGCTTAGTACAGCTTAAAAATTTTTAGTTCAGTTCGGCTTGTGTGGGCAAAGCAAAAGGTGAGAAAGATATTGCTTTGCAAAGTCAATAATATCCAGTCTAAGCTGGCTAAAATAGTCATCTGATTTCAATTAATAATATAGGACATTTCACTTGCATTCACTGATGGAAAAAAATTAATGCAATTTAAACTAATTAAGCTAATAAGTTAGCTGCAAAAAAATAATACTAAATTTAAAAAAAAATTAATTAATTATCAAACTATTTTTAATGCAATTTTATTAATTTTGCAGCTTATTTAAAAGTATTATTAGTTTTACTAATTGTAGTTACGAGTTTTGTACTTATAAAAATATTTACAACAGTGACACCCTGTATAGCATGTATTTTCAATAGGAATTATACAGGGTGCTAGTTGTTGGCATTTCAATTGATTTTGCAGTTAAATTATTGCTGTATTTTGATTTAATTTGAAAATTTTGCTCATTTGCAAATGTTTTAATGTGAAAATAGAACTTAAAGAAACATAAATACAAAATGTCAAAAAAAAATAGTGGACGCCCCCCTTTTCTTTGAATTGTAAACTGTACTAAAAGTTGTTGATATTGTATCTGCTATCTGTTTTTCTTAATTAATATTCTCAAGTGAGTGAAATAGTTGCCAAGATAAAACGGATGAGAATTGAGGGGTGTCAGGAATTTAGTATTTTCCTTTTTTGAGAATTTGGTTTTTGTTGTAAGAAGTTTTGTTGCGTCTTCCTCCTCCTATTTCACTATCACATATTACACACTGTACACTTCTCAACATCTTTAATGAATTCTTATTTCTCTCCCTTTCCCACCCCCGTCTTACTACTCCTACCCAAACTTGACGTCACCAGATAAAATTCCCAACTGAAAATACTTTCTCCTGTTAAAATAACTTTTTTAAGATTAGAAAAGGGAGCAGAAAGTAACACTACAGGACACATACGGAGTGTGTGTGTGCTTCTTTAGCATTTTTTCTTTTCTTTTTTTTAAACAACAAAATGTATGAGAAATCTTTACAATACTTAAAAATTAGTTTTACAGTTTAAAATTTATTAAATTCGAGTACACTGAATTTTCATCCAATTCTTATTTCTTTCTCATTCCGCAACGGGATAGTCCGGCAATTGGAAAACGAGTAAAAACTCGAAAAATAAAGAAAGAGACGGGTAGACCCCCTAAGGATTTTTTCTCTTCTCACTCCTTCTTAAAAAACATTAAGCAACACCAACTTACCAACAACCGTCGTCATCCTTATGCCAAAAGAAAAAGTAAAAAATAATAATAAAGAAGAAAAAATAGATACAGGGTGATCTAAAGATATGGGTTCACATATACATGCTGAAAATAAAGAAACGAAAGTAAATTGCATGACTTAGCATCGATATTTGTCTCATTAGTTTAGTGACAAAAATTTACCAATAAAGAAACGGGAATAAATTACATGGTTTACTATAGACATTTGTCTCGTTTCTTTTTTAGAATGGAAATAAGTAACATTTTCTCGTTTCTTTATTGGCAAAAATTATCAAAAAAAAAACAGGAATAAATCTCATTGTTTATTTATTGTCAGTGAATGTTTATGGGAACACATATCTTGTGTTCACCCTGTAGTAAAATGTTTAGTTGCTCCATCAAAAAACAACAAGAATGGTTAACTGCTGCCACGTTTTGAAGCTTGTTTTTTTATTTTTAAAGAAAAAAAATAGTTTTTCTACCTTAAAAACATTAGACAACTACAAGTTACAAACTTACAACTAAATACAATGGGAAAACAAACTATTTTTCCAAATGAAAGATTGGATAAATCAAGTCACGACGTTTTAAGATTTATTTTTCTACAAATACAAGAAAAATTCCTTAACTTCATGTTGTTTTTCAAAGAATTTATCCCTCTCTTTTTTTCTTACATACCAAGGGTATGGTACAGTACCGGTATTAACACTCACAAACCCCGTTAAAATTAGCCGTGTAAAATGTTTCATTAACATAATTATTTCAAATAAATAAGATGTTAATAATTTAATAGTTCAACACGTACAAAAAATTCAAGTAAGAATTTTGAATTTATGTATTTGTAATATAAAAAATTAATTAGCAGGGTTCATGATTATGTTACTCGTATATAAAAATTAATTTCAAAAATTGATTATAAAACTGCTCTAGAAGTTACAATAAGTTAATACTGGTTTCATAAAAAAACTCATGTAAAGCTGCTTTTAGATTACGTTTTCGAAAGTGTTCTAATTTGAAAAGCTAGAATCACATAGAAACCACTTACAAAACTGTTCTAGAAATGGCATTTACTTAAAAACTGCTCTAAAGTTAGATACTGTAGAAATTGCTTAGAAAACCGTTCTAGAAATAATAATTGCATAAAAACTGCATTTAAAATTGTAAAACAATAATTACTTACAAACTGTACATAAAAAGCGGCAGCTTAGCTGTTTCCAACTTAGTTCCACAACCGAAATCAAATGGAAATGAGATGTAAAAGCGATTATGAAACTACTGTTACATAAAAACTGCTTGTAAAACTTATAAATAAAGATTTACATGAAAACTGCTTGTAAAACTATTCTAAATCAAGATTTAGATGAAAACAGCTTGTAAAACTGTTCTAAATCAAGATTTACATGAAAACTGCTTGTAAAGCTGCTCTAAATCAAGATTTACATTAAAACTGCTTCTAAAACTGTTTTAAATCAAAAATTACATTAAAACTGCTTCTAAAACTGTTTTAAATCAAGATTTACACGAAAAGAGCTTGTAAAGCTGTTCTAAATTAAGATTGACATGAAAACTGTTTGTAAAACTGTTCTAAATCAAAAACTACATTAAAACTGCTTGTAAAACTGTTCTAAATCAAAAACTACATTAAAACTGCTTGTAAAACTGTTTTAAATCAGAAATTACAAAGCAACTGCTTGTAAAATTATTTCCAATCAGCAATTATAACAAAAACTGCTCTAAATCAAAAATTACAAAGCAACTACTTGTAAAACTTTAAATCACCAATTAGCAAAAAACTGTTTTAAATCACCAATTACAACAAAATTTTCTAAATCACCACTTGCATAAAAACTGTTTGTCATTTCTAAAACTGTTCTAAAAATTTAATGGCATAATAATTGTTTCTAAAATTGGTCTAAAACATTGAAACTGCCAATACAACTTCTTTTAAAAATTACAGTAACTTTAAAAAAATAAAATATCAAAAATAGGTATTGCAATTAAAGTAAAAAAAAATATAATTAAATCACACTTAAAAACTGCTCTAAAATTATATCACACTTAAAGGTTTTAAAAAATGCACGCAAATACATTTTTACAATAATGAAAAGTTGCAAAGTACCAGCAAAATATTACAACAGAAAACAGATTAAATAATTATTATACGCTGAATCACTGCTTAACAAATAATAAAAATGTGCATCACTGTGCGAATCCTTGACGTCACTTTATGTATATTTTTAATTGCAGTTTTACACACGAGTAGTAATAGCTAACTGCAGCTATTACTACCATTCAAATCAAATTAATATTAGCATTAGTAAAATGCAAATAAAAACAGTACGAGTCTTAAGCTCAGTGTTATTTTTTAATACATTTTAAATAACATGTCAGATAAAACAGCTAAAAAAACTCTGTAGGAAAGAATGAATGAAAAAAAAAAAAAAAAAACCATTAAGTTTCAAATGAGAGATGAAGAAAAAGGGGGAGTGGATTGGGGAGATGGGAAGGAGATGCAACTGAGAATAGCAACCAACAAAACAATTAGAATTTCCACAGCTATAATATGTATATCCTCGCGCGGTCAATTGCTATTTACACACTGTTAACTTTGCCTTCAAGTCTTGAACAAGAAAAAAATATACACTGAACTTAGAGAAAAAAAAAGTAATTAAGAAAATTGTTATCACAATTTGTATTTACGAATACACATATACACATGTACAACAAACGTTTGAGTGTTAAACATCAGCTTTTTTTACATTTACACACGTCACAAAACACTTAAATACATTTTGATACCTTCTCTAGCTTTCTTTATGGAAGTATTACATGTCGTTTTTTTTTAAATATACCGGGTGATTTTCTCGATTGAAACACTAGATTTTACACTGCTAATAATAAAAAATTGAGTAGTGAAATGTCAATAAAGAAACGAGACTAAATCTCGTTAGTTCCAATGTAGATTTTTCTCGTTTCTTTTTTTTTCCATTTGGGTAAGAAAAGTTTTCCAATTAAGAAAATCACCCGGCATAATATTATTATGTGGCTGTGTTGTTAACATTAGATAAATGATTAGTCCATGTCAACATTTGACAATTGAGATATTTCAAAACTTTTAACTGACACTTTTACTAATTATTATAGAATATCCAATTACTTACATTTTTTTATTTCAATTTAGACGTTTAGCTAATTAAGTTTGTCAATTACAAAAAATAACACGATCTAAATTAATTGAAATTATGTTTTAATTTGAAAATTGTTAATATGGTAACATCGAACGTTCAATTAACCTTGGTTACCATGACAACGAAATTATTAATTTTCTTTTTATTTTGTTTGCCATTTGTATGTGCATTTAGAAATTAATTCAAATTAACGTGGCAATGGCATCTCCACAGTAAGTTTGAATATGACGTCATTGTTTTCCTTCTCCCGTCCATTTTTAACTCTTTTTCTTGAGTAATTGTTTTCCTTTCCTTTTCCTTTTTCTATAAAGACTCTTATATAGTTAAATTTTAATAAAAAACAAATTACCATAAATAATAATAAAAGAAGAAGAGAAATAGCCTTATGCCGTATATACACATACAGATAGTAGTGCATATGTAAAAAATACTTTATGACGATTTCACATTAGTAAAAAGACTAAAAAAAATTGTTTCTGAAAGATGTGGAGGTCTTTGTCGGTTGTGAGGAAATAAAATATTCATCTTAAAAAGATATTGTTAAGGGTGGGTGGGTGAAGATTTTTATCTTTTTAGCAAGGAGCCTTACTTTGAGTGATATAGTTTTCTCCCCAATTCAAAAAGCTTATGATTTCTTTTTTGTTTTAATTTTTTAAGTCTTAAGAAAGTGAAACAACTTTTGACTTAAAAACGGATATGATGAAATGAATAAATGAATGAATACTGGTTGTAATAATAAAATGTTAAAGAAAACAAAACAAGAAAGTAAAGTAAAATGCTGGCGCAACTAACACCCTGTATAGTTTGTATTCAACATACATGTGATACAGGGTGTCACGGTTGCACAATTTTAAATAATTAATTTACTCAAACATTTGTTATACTATGTAACGAAAATATGTATAATTATCCAACAATGTTTAATTAATTCGATAAATTCATAATAAAAACTAGCAAAATTATTAAAACTGTGTAAATTAAGTTTTTTACAATAATTTAGCAATTAATGGCAAATTAAACGTAATTATTTTTCTCTAAAACTACTGGTTGTCATCGTTTTTTTAAAAAAAGATTTTTATTAAAATTTATTTTTCTATTAACTACTAAGTGTTAACCGAGTTCCAAATTATCTTATTTAATTACGTGTATCATCATTTAAAATAAAAAACATTTAAAATCAAAAGTTTGAACAATGAACTAAAAATCAAGCATTTAATAAATACAAACTGCTTAATCACTGCAATTTAATTACAATTACAATCAAATCTAATTCAGATTTTGTCACCAATTTAATTACAAAAAAAAATTAAAATCTGTGGTAATACCAAACTGTTGTTTTAAGAGATGTAATGAGGGCGTTACAATTGTCAATCTTAAAGAAACGAGTTAGTTTCTTATGCCGTTTTTATCAGCCAAATTAATGTCGTTCTGCTGTATATTATTATTTTACACACGTTAATTACATTAGCTATTACGCCAATCGGTACCAAACAACGTTACCAAAAACAAAATAACTAAGTTAGAAGCAAAAAGTGTGTCAACAGTCGTAAATAATTTGTCAGTGCATAATATAAGTTACTCTAACCAATTATTTAGCATTCAAATTTAAATTATAAGCTTCATTACCCATGTTAAAACGTGTGAAATTCTCTTTCAACCCCCAAATCCCTTTTCAAATCTCCATTTATAAAACACCGGCTCTCAACCTTTTTATGCTTATGTACCTTTTTCAACTTCCGTTGAACTTTTACAATAAATTTAGCCTATTTGCAACTCTTTTACTGTTCTGTTTTACTAAGATTTTAAATCTTTTGCCATCTTTTCGTAACGATGACGTTTTAGAATATTTTGGACCTCTTTTTTCTATAATTTTAGAATATTTTTGTGAGGTTTTCGAATATTTTCTGTAAACTTTTTGGTTATTTTTATAATGTTTTTACATATTTTTGTAACATTTAATGGTATTTTCTATTAATTTGTGCACAATTTAAAGATATCTTATTTTTGTGACATTTCAGAATATTATTGTGACATTTCAGATAATTTTGTGAAATTTCAGAATATGTTTGCGAAATTTCAGAATATTTTTGTGAAATTTCAGAATATTCTTGTAAAATTTCAGAATATTCTTGTGACATTTCAGAATGTTCTTGTGACATTTCAGAATGTTCTTGTGACATTTCAGAATGTTCTTGTGACATTTCAGAATGTTCTTGTAAAATTTCAGAATAATTTTATAAAATTTCTGATTGTTCTTGTAAAATTTCAGAATATTTTTGTAAAATTTCAGAATGTTCTTTTAAAATTTCAGAATGTTCTTTTAAAATCTCAGAATGTTCTTTTAAAATTTCAGAATGTTCTTTTAAAATTTCAGAATGTTCTTTTAAAATTTCAGAATGTTCTTTTAAAATTTCATAATGTTTTTGTGATCTTACAGAATATTTTTGTGACGCTTTAGACTTTTTTTGCAAAATTTTAAAATTATTTCTGATGTTGCACCCTAATTACAACAGTTAAAATATTTTTTTACAAAGTGGGCACGCGCACCCCTAGATTGAAAACCATCAATTTACAAAACTCAAGCCAGATTTACGATATCTTTTCTCTTTTTTTATTTGCACCAGTACAACAATAAAAAAAAGTTTAAAAAGAAAGATTTTTAGCAAGAAACAGACTTTTCTCCTTAAGTAAAAAAAAATAAAACGAAATAAAGTAGAATAAAATAAAAGATTAGCTGATTATTTGTGCAAAATAATAAAACGCAGCCGCCATATTATGCAGAATCAAGTGAGGCAAACGTTGTAACCTAATCAAGTCCCATTGTGTATGAATATGATGGTAAAAAGTTTTTAAAAGAGAGAGCCACCTATAGGCTTTCTTATCGGCTTTTTTATATTATTATTCTCGGCCTACATCGCCTAAAAAGCTATTTAATCATTAGTAATTCCCTTCTTACCCATCACATAACTTACAATACATAACAATATCTTTTCCTTATGTCTAATCTTAATGCTCTCAATTCAGTGTCCGGAAACTATTGCTCCATTTCAACATTGAAATGCCATTATGAATTGCTACTTATTTTACGGACAGTCATGCGCTCATTTATTTCTTCTTATTTTGCCTAATTACAATAATACCAAATGTTTAGGATTAGTAGTACTAAAACCCAAAACACACCTCACAAAAGGCCGTAATGACCTTATGCAAATTGTGCTTTTCAAACCTTTGGTACGCGACCCAATTATGTTCCTTAAAAAAACCCCATGACAAAAAAATTCTGTTCCCATCTCAATTAGATACAGTAAGTTCCTTTACAAAAGAATTTAGAAAAAAAATTAGTACAGAATTAAAAAATTATTTATCCCAAAATTATTTTTACCATAGTAACAATTAAAAAATAAATTACTATTGAGTAACCATAGCAACAATCAAAAAAAAACATTTCTTGAGTTACTGTAGCGACAATAAAAATTAAATTAGTTATCATAGTAACGATTAAAAATACTAGTAATTAGAAATTAAAAAATAAAATTAAAAAATTAAAAATCTTTAAGTACCGGTAACCATAGTAACCAGAGCTCTGTAATTTCCAGTATGCAGTGAAAGTAAGAAAAAAAATTATAATAGTGACACACAAAATTTGCTTAATCTCAACAGCAAATTTAATAAAAATATTTGAATGTAGATTTTATCTGAATAACCACAAACACAATTTTCGTTATTGTTCGTATTATGTATTTTTTTTAAGTCATTATTAAATTGTCAGACAATTTCTCAATAGTTAACTTAGCATGATTTTTATTTAATAAAATTTTTTTTTTATAACTTACAGAATATAAAGAAGTAGAGTAGTAGTACTGCCGTTCTTGTAAATAAAATGAAGAAGCAAATCGAAAAAAAATAATAAAAAAATATATAAATAAAGTATATTTCGTTTTCCCTTGAGTAGACCATTGTGTGGAAAAGTTAATCGATTAAATTCTTAATCAAAAAATCACAAATTCCAATCTGATAAATGGTGAAAAAAAAAATGTCTTCCAAAAAAAAAGATCCTAATCATCACCAAAAGAATTTATCATTTCAATGTGAATATAACTTACATTAATGCATTGTGGCCACAAAATGTAGAAATCAAAAATGAGGAGAGAGGGAAGGGGCACTCTGTACTGTATTTTCTGCGAGTCCTAAACAACTTAAAAATCGTTTTAATAGAATAAAAACAATTTCAAAATCAGTCACACACTGAACAACAAAGCCCAGTATATACAAACGGTATTTCCCTTTCCTCCTCCCACCCACCCACCGACCCATTCCCCAATCGAAAAAATAAAATTACTTTTCATCTCCCACTGTTCACACTCTTTCACATTACTTTTGGATCCCTTTGTGATCTTTTAAGGCAAAAAAAAAAAGAAAGAAAAAAAGGTAAAAGCAAAATAATAAAATCTTAATCAAAAGTTTGTTAATCGTCTTGAACATTGGAAAAATTGCTCAGTTAAATGAAGTTGAGAAATTACAATTTACAAGAGACTAATATACTGTAATTAGGGAATGGGAGGGGAAAATAGAAGGGGTGGAAATGAAGAAGGTCAATCGAAAATGAAAAAAAAAGTTTTACACTTTCTCCTAAAATGCAAGCAATAATAGACAATAATAAAAAAAAGTTACTTAAAAAAAGAAATTGGACAAAAATCAAATATTTGATTGATTAAACATTATTTTGAATTTTTTCTTCATGAAAATACATGATGTTGATCACTTATTGTCCCATTTCGGAATTTTATTGCTCCAGAAATTTACAATCGTGATCATAACATGTATCTTTACTTCAGCAAAAAAGAAACGAGAATATATCACATTGCAAACCATACATATTTGTCTCGTTTCTTTATTTCCAGTATTTCCAGTACATCTAAACCCATATCTTATGATCACCCTGTATATTTTCATCATTAATGTAGCGTGATACTTTTATTATATTGCATTAATTATACTAAATTATCTTTAATAACATCAAAATCGATTTTTAAATTAGTCATTATTATTTTAATAGAAACAGAAAAAAATACAGGAAGTTATAAAAATTTTAGTCAGAAACGTATATCGACATTAATTATGCTAAATTAGGCAAAACAAAATTGGCTTGAATTAACAATAGCATGAAAAGAAAAACTGGCACAAGACAAAAATGATGGAAGAAATTTAAATAGAGTAAAATATTAAAATAAAAATTAAAAATGGTGACTTCAAAGACTTCAAAATCCGTCTTCAAATTTTTTCTTCATATTTTGAAGTAAGACTTTATATTTTAATGGAGAAATTCAAGAAAATGTTAAAATTTGTGTAAGATAATGATACTTGACTTTGTGGAATTTATTAATTAGTTAATTCTTCATGTAACATTTTTAGCAGATTACCAGATTAGCTTCGGACAAAAATCCGAAGTTTCGGCTCAAATCTACAACAATTTCAGTTTCAAATTAAAATCCATTAAAAAAAACTTTTGGCATTGTTTCCTGTTAAAGTTTCGTAAGCTTTGTCTCATTCTCACAACATGTCTAGTTAAATTGTTTTTAGTTTTATTGTACTCACGAACCAGAGTTTAAGAGTCATTCTTATAATGTTAAGATAATGAAAACAAAAAAGTAAGAGTACGTGGGTTGTTAAAGGTTAGTTGAACGCGTGTATGTTTAAGGAGTGTTGAGATAACTTTTGGTTTTTTATTAAGTCAATTCGCAATTGCATGTGTAAAAAATTTTGTTAACAATAAAAAAAAAACGTTTTCTTTATTTCTTGGGTTAACTTCAACTTTTTTTTATCCCCTATCAGTAACAACGTTGTACATTTAATTACAAAGGTACAAAAAAAAAAGTGTACACCGGGTGGTGTGATCAATTGGAACACGTTTTTTACATAGCAAAAAATAAATAAAGAAAGAAATGGGATAAATTACCATTGGAATAGATAAGATTTAGTCTCGTTTCTTTATTAACACTTGTTTTTATTGCAAGAAAGAGATGAGACAAATTGTTATTGGTTCTGATGACATTTAGTCTCGTTTCTTTATTAAAACTTTATTTTTCATGTAAAGAAAGAAATGAGACAAATTGCCATTGATGCAAATGAGATTTAGTCTCGTTTCTTTATTAAAACTGCTTGATTCTCATTGCAAGAAAGAAATGAGACAAATTGCCATTGATGCAAATGAGATTTAGTCTCGTTTCTTAATTAAAACTGTTTGTTTCTCATTGCAAGAAATAAATGAGACAAATTGCCATTGTTACACATGAAATTTTTGTCTCGTTTCTTCTTTGGCAATGCAAAATAACAGTGTTCCAGTCTAAGAAATCATCCGGCATTGATTTTTTTTTGTTTTTGTAGATGAGACAAAGCGGGTTAAACGGTTGGATGGCTGAAATAATGAAAAGGGGGTTGGTGTATTGGGGAGAAGGTGGGTGGGAAGAGAGTAAAGAAGATAAAAATATTTTTTTTAGTCGTAAAATAAAAAAAAAAAAACCAAAGTCATTGATATGTTGTTAAAAAATGTGCGACAACTAACGAGGCAATTTGAAAAGTGAACAACAAGTTAATAATAAGTACTAATAAACAAAAAAATGTTTTATTTGACTTTCAAAACTGCTCAATTAATAGCATTACATGGAATTTTAAAAGGGCTTTTTAAAACAAGTTTGTTTTCATCCTTAACGGTACTTATCCGATGAATAGCCATTTTTAATTCAATTCAAACTTCCGTTATGCAAGGCATTCTGGTTACCATGACAACTAATTTTTTTTTTATTTGAATTTGAAATTTAGACTGTTTATTACCCTGCCAATAAAATAAACGGGAATAATTAACATCATTTGTACTCGTAATTGCGATTTTTCCTGTTTTTTTCTGTCAATAAAAAACGAGACTAAATTCCATTAGTAGCTATGACATTTTGTCCCGTTTATTTAGTGCTAGAAAATCACCAGGTAAAAGTTACTAAAACAAAATAAAGTTCATGTAATTATGTCATCGTTAAAAGAGCGTTAAACTCTCGTTTAAAAAAATGATGACGTCATAATTAAGTTGTAAAATGATGACGTGTTACATCGAAAGTGGCTTTACGTCATTAGTAACTCAGTTGGAGTATGGAATATGAAAAAAAAAATTCAAAAGACAAAACCACTACAATAAATAAAATGTTGCAATAGAAAAGAAATTGATTTACAGCTCAACTTTTTCATTTGACAAATTTATGAACTTTCTATCAAAATTAATTGTTTAACATTTAGGAATTTAAGCAATTTTTTTCTTTTTTTTGACTTTGAGGATTTAGTTTTAGAAATTCAAGTAAAATGCTGTAGTAGCTGTTGGAAATGCCAAGCAAATACCAGAATGTATGAGAAAACCTGAAACAAGTCATTTAGTTTTTTTTTAAGGGGAGGGGGAAGAGGGGGGGTGTGAAAAATAAATTTTATTGTTATCATATTTTTGACTCATTGTATTTTCCCATCCAATAAGATTTTATTGACAGGCCCAGTGTGTGAAAGGAAGTGAATGGAATGGGAATTAAGACCCACATGTGATGGATTTATTTTCCTCACTGGATTAAAGATGATTAAAGCACCTTTTCCCTCTCTTTCTATCGGCCCTTTTTGGTCCAGCCCTTACGTGGCCATCAGTAAACGACAGAGGATTATCAACTTTTATAATAATAAATTTTCTCTTCTATTCCGGTGGCCCATACCGTACCTCTCAAAAGTGCAGCACCCAACTCAACCCCAGTGCCACTGCAACCACAGTCGGTTAACTAAAAACATAGCACACATAATCCCGATGTCCCAAAGTGTAGAAAAGACCCAATGTATTATGTATCGACTAGAGTGTTTAGTGTTTACGTGACATTGAAAATAGAAATGCTTCAAATCCTTTAAATAATGAAAAAGACTCACCTTCACCCACCCCATTATAAACAAGCTGTCATACACAAATACAGATAAAGTAAAAAGGGGTCCCAATCACACGGTACCATCACTCCCTTATATCTAATCTAAAAGACCCCAGTGTGTTTTTAATCTCTCAAACATGTCTCTTGTCGTCGCCCATTGCCCGGTGATTTCCTGGGACCTTTTGTGATTTTAATCCGTCCCGAACAAACGGGTCTTTTAACGCACAAAAGCTTTTGGAATTTTCAATAAGAAAAATCGCTACAGTAGTGTTAAAAGTCTGTTTCAGTCTCACACATTGCCTAAACCACTGATTCGCAAACGGTGGAACGCGAGCCATCACCCTAACTAATAAGTAATCCAATTTAAAATTGTATTAAAAGTCACTAAATAAACTCTAAAACGTGTTAAATTAATAGAAATTGTTGACTTCATAAGAAAACCTAGCAAAATAAAGAAACGAGACTAAATCCAATTGGTTTCTATGAAGATTTGTCTTAAAAAATTAATTGCACACGTTTCAATGGGATTTAGTCTCGTTTATTTATTATATTCAATCAAAAGTGTGACTTAAATTGCTGATTGCAATAAGGTAAAGAAGTTTTTCTATGAACCTAAAAATGAAGTGTAACATGGGACTGAAAAGTTTGAGAATCAGCTTTAAGAAAGGCAAGGGCATATGGGCCACTGTACTATCTGTACACTATCTTCAAGGGGGTGGTTGGCTATCTGAAAATGTTAGCGAGCAAAATGACAATTCCTTGAAAGATAAAATAATAATACACAGAAACTGTAGTCGGAATAAGACGACAGAGATACAGAGAGTTAAAAGAAAATGTTGCTTTTCAATTGGACAAGATGTTAATCTCCGTCACTCGCCGCCTTCAAAAAAAAGGACAATTTAAGGATAGAATGTATAGTAAAAGCACAATCTCAAGATGAGAGGAAAGTAAGTTAACATACAAAAAAAAAAAAAAAAAAAAAAACTTTAATAGGCAACTTTACCATCTTTCGTTTAAATCTTTAAAACCGTGCTAAACTCTAAATTTTAGTATTTTGGCGACTTCTTTTGATGAAACTCAATACTTTATGTGCCCATTTTAAGAATGTTAGGTGTTGTTGTGTCCACTGCTGGACTTTAACTGCTACTGAGAAAACTGGACAATAACACATGTACAGCTTAAATGTTAGTTACCTCATTTGGATACCTCGGTTTAAGTATTTAAGGAGCAGATGGCTTCTTTTTCTTAAAGAATAATATTAAAGCTGTCAAAACAGAAAATCTATTGCAAGTTTAAAGAAAAATAAACACACTGGAGATTACAAATTATAACAAATTTTTGAAGTTTACGAAATAATGAGTTTTGTCTTTAAGTCTACTGGAAAATTTTAATCTGGAAGTCTATGGAAGAATTTTAGCATTGATGTCTGTGGAACCAATTTAGCATTGAAATTTATGAGATATTCATAAAGAAAATACAGTTCACATTAGTCTATTGGAATTAACATTGTAGTCAATAGAAAAATGTTAATTAGGAAGTTTATGGGGAAAATTTAACATGGGAAGTTATGGAGGAATTTCAGTATTGAAGCCTATGGAAGAATTTTCACATGAAATTTATGAAGGAATTTTAGCATTGAAGCCTATGGAAAAAGTTTAGCATTGAAGTCAATGGAAAACATTTAGCATCGAAATCTACAATATAAGAGAATGAATTTTGTATGTAAGTCTACGAAAAATTTTAACATAGAAAGTTCTGAAAAAATTTTAGCATTAAAGTTTAAGGAAAACACTTAGCATTGAAATCTATGAAAAACACTTAGCATTGAAGCCTATGAAAACATTTTAACATGAAAATTTATAAATGAATATTAGCATTGAAGTCTATGAAAGAATTTTAACATGGAAATCTATGAAAGACTTTTAGCATTGAAGTTTATGGAAAACATTTAGCATTGAAGTCTATGAAAGAATTTTAACATGGAAATCTATGAAGGACTTTTAGCATTGAAGTTTATGGAAAACATTTAGCATTGAAGTTTATGGAAAACATTTAGCATTGAAGTC
>JAAFCF010002710.1:8196866-8220372 GCA_013389785.1 Helicorthomorpha holstii | reverse complement strand
CAAACTGAGTTACTTTTATGCAAAACTGAGTTACTTTTAAGCAAAATGTAATTGTTTTTATGCAAAACTGAGTTACTTTTGTGCCAATTGTAATTGTTTTTATGCCAAACTGAGTTATTTTTGTGCCAAATTTAATTGCTTTTATGCAAAACTGAGTTACTTTTATGCAAGGTTTAGTTACTTTTATGCAAGGTTTAGTTACTTTTATGCAAAACTAAGTTATTTTTATGAAAAACTGAAGTTTTTTTTTAACAAGACTGGGCTATTTTTATGCAAAATTTAATTGTTTTTATGCAAAACTGAGCTACTTTTATGCAAAATTGAGTTATTTTCATGCAAAATTGAGGTTTTTTTAAATCAAGACTAAGCTATAATTGTGCAAAATTGGGCTATTTTTGAAACCAAATAAGTTAATTTGGGGCAATCTTGTGCTCTTTATGTGCTAAATTGACTTCATTGACAAAATGCTACACCAAAATCATGTAGATTTATAATACTGTAGTTAATGCAAAAACTTTAATGCATTAATTGTTATTTGCTAAACGATTGTACATTTTAAATCTGTGTACAGTATTATTATTATCGATACTGTACTGAACAGAACTACATTGAAACTATAGTGTACATGCAAGTGTGCTAATTTGCTATTATTGTGTTAAAGTGTATTACAGTAAATCAATCTTACACTGCATCAATTACCTAATCAACACAGAACGGCATTACCTAAAATAACTGTAAAATGCGCTTTGAATTTCTTCAACGAATAAGATTTATAGCAAATCCAGTAAGTTTACGTCAAATCGAGAAATCTGTTTTAAAAGTACGGAAAAACTAAACACTGTTATTTGATAAACGGTTATTAAATTGCAATCAACTGTACAAAATCTACTGAAATATACACCAAATAAAATGCACAAAACTGCTAAAGTTAAAAAAATTAGTAAATTCCTATTAAAATCTAAGCTAATTACAAATATTTTTTTGTTACTATACCAGTATGTGCCCCTGATCAAGATTCAAGCTCGCTTTCATGTTTAGTAATAAAATGTACACGTAATCTAAACATTACACGGCAGTTTCCATTTCTTAAAGAAAAAAACATGTCCCAAACACCGGTAGGGCAACATTCTCGGATATTCTCTTGTCAAACTGACAGCCGTCAATTTAAAAGAAAAGACATAACTAAAAACAAGAATGACCGAAGATCAATCTATCATCGTTTTTGATGTCTCGGAAGAGTCTCTTGCATCTCTTCCGCCTCCAGGAATCACCAACTGCTGCGCTTTTACACTGGACAGAAAATTCCTTTACATTTGGGTTAAATAAGAGAACCCAAACCACAAAAGACCAAAAGGGCCATGCACCAATTTTAAAAAAAAAGTTTCCCTATCATTCTCTTTCTTTCTTTCGGTAATCTTAATCTTAAACCTCAATCAATCAGACTTTTTGTTTTTGTCTTTTATCTCTTGTCTTCTAGAAATATTTTTAAAAGACAGGTTCTCATCATTACCACCATTTGGTCATCTCCAAATGATACAAAATCGATCCCCAAATGGCCATAAAGATCTTAAAAAAAAACAATTAAAAGAAACCTTTCATTTAAAAAAAAAGAAAACCTTGCAACATTATTCCAGCACGTGAATACATATCTTATGTTCACCCTGTATTCCCTATTCAAAGTACAGTACACCAAATGTCCAGTAGCTAAATCGCTTTTAAAGACAAAAAAGAAAAGAAAAAATTGGGTAGGAGTTCCAGTGTAATGTGTATGTCTCTAGGAGTGGAAAATAAGATGAATTGCTTTTCATTACTGTGTGGCTTTCAAAAAATTTAACCTTTCTTGTTAAAACAACTAGTTTGACTCGAATTAGCCGATAAAGCAGATCATTAATTTTGCTCAACCCACAACAATTCAAACAGCAGTTCCAGTCCCCCAGTATCATCATCATCATCCCACGAGGATTCAATCTTTCTTTTTAAGATTCTGCAGCACCGGTAGCAGCTGCAAGACATTAACAAAAATAATACACCATCCTTTAAAAGTTTTCACGTAATTGCTATTGTATTCCTTGAACCTCGATAATTCCAATATGTTACATTCAATACATTCTCATTTGTTGTTTAAATTCCTTTGCTGAATTCCACCGGTGTGTCAAACGATGATTAATGTCGCTTAACATCTGTTTAGATATTGTAACAGTCAAAGAAAAAGATTAAGACAATTAATGTCACGGTTAACAAAGTCAAACTAAAGATTAACTTTTTCTCAACGTGCAACACCGGTACATCTTATTTTAAACAAAAAAAAAGTTCAAATTAACTTGGTGATTATTAACTATGATTTTATTAAAATTTTAATTAGTCACTTTATAATTATTATCATTTTAGCCATTTTAAAGAGTAATACTGTACTTAATTGTGTTAAAAGCTCGTAATCTTAAATCCAGAAACTCGACAGATTAATTATTAAAAATAGTTTGTTAAACAGAATTAATTATAATCTAAAATTACTTTTTTTTTTTTTGCTATTTACTAATTTCAGTTTATGTTGAAGTAATTAGGTAATGTGTCATTTTAATGTTGTCTCTTAAAATGAATTGTTTATGTTTGATGTTTGGTGACCGTAAAATGTCTTCGTAACAATTACACAGGGAGATCTTATGAACTTAAAAAACTGTTTTTTATAATGTCAATCAAGACACGAAACGAAGTTAAGTCTTAGCAATTTAAAAATCGATTTCTCCAGTTTATTTTTTTACATCGAGAAAATAAATTTGTCAATAAAGAAACGGGACAAGTATCCATTTTAAGCAATGCCATTTATTCCCGTTTCTTTATTGCCAGTGTGTACATGACTGTATAGCATAGGCGAACACGTATAGTATAATCACTCTGTGCATATTAATAAAAGTTGCTAAATAGAGACTGTTTTACATTGGTTTCTATGGAGATTAGTCTCGTATCTTTTTTGACTCGTTATGAATTGCCCTCACAGAACTAATTTTTCAAAGTAGAACTAATGGTTCATTTCACCAAACAAGTAGACGTAAGACAAATTCAGTTTTAGTCATTAATTTAGTCTGAAAACTACGAAAATACCGGTAATAATAAAAATATAGGAAGTAAACAACAGAACCAATAGCTACAATAGGATATCTTTGTAACTAAATGGAGCGCTATTTCTCTTTCTGCCTGAAACAGCAGTCTGCTTATCTTATACTGTAAGCTGAATGCTCTCCATGTGATCATTACTGTACATTATTACATTCAGAGAACTCCTGCCATAATAATTTTAGATGAGAAAATTGGAAGATTCAAAAATGATTTGGGCTTTATTTGCAGGGATAGCTTCTGGAGTTTGTGTTGGATGGTTAATAAAAAGTCGTATCTTTAAGGCACCAAGATTTATTAAAGGCACTCACGCAATGGAAGAGGTAAATTAAACAAAAACATGACAGATCATGTACAGTAACTGTATGTCAATTCTAATTGAAATTATAGAAACAAAATTAATAACGTTTGAGTTACTGCACACTTGAGTTAGCACACTAGTTTTAACTAATGAATACTAATTAATTTATTGAGTTGAAATGAAAGTTTACAGAAAACCAAGACTACAAATTGGTGATTGTGGTTAGAAATGATCTAAAAATGGGGAAAGGAAAAGTAGCTGCACAGGTACAAAAAATAAAACAAAACCCTATATTAATTGTTGTTACTAATTAACTAACATGTATTAAATATAATGATTTATAGTGCGCACACGCAGCTGTTTTGGCTTATAAACAGTTGAAAAATTCAAACGGTGAAGCTTTGAAATATTGGGAACTACATGGACAACCAAAAGTCGTTGTAAAAGTGGAGGATGAAACATCATTGTACTTTTGAACTTACTAAATGACCTTATTGTTATCAGTTATTATTTACCATATTTAATCTGTAGTTTAGAAATTATATCAAAAGCTAAATTGGAGGGCTTAACAACCAGTGTAATTAGAGACGCAGGAAGAACGCAGATTGCTGCTGGATCTCGTACAGTTGCTGGAATTGGACCAGGTTATTACATTAGTTATTTATAGATTAATTATTATTATTATACTTATCATTAGCTTCATAAGAAAACCTTGGATCTCTTACACAATTAAGAAGTAAAACAATTGAGACTTTAATATCTATTGAATAGTGAAACTAACAAGATTTTCTTATATGTTATTTTATTGTAATCTCATTTTGGAATTTTTAATAGGTCCCATTGATTTAATGAACAAGGTTACTGGCCATCTAAAATTGTATTAAATAGCATTAGAAAAAGACGAATTTTTTTACAAAAACATACCGGTATGAAGGTCACTACTGTAATTAAAATTAATAATATAAACGTAATAAAATGATGTCTTTTTTATTAAAACTAAAATTGATTTTGAGTTAAATGCACTGGATAATCGAAAAGGTTAGAGATGGCTAAATTATTAACTGGATAACTAATGGTGTCGTTCATTATCAAAGTGGATTTAGCCCATCAAAAGTTATTTTGAGGTAAAGTTGAAGCGCTGCATTGAGCAAATGAAATCAACCAAACTTTTAAGCTTTTATGTAATATGTAATTACATACGATTACACATCTAAGTCGTTTTGTTGATCCACTTTGATAATGAAAGGTTCAATTATAAAGTCATTTATTGATCACAAGACATTAGGGGTGTATTCACATATAGGGGACTTATAACTAGAGTCAATTACATAGACTTAGCATTGACTGTCCCTTTTACTAGGCTTTTTGTATATTATTAATTTTCATTGAATGGCACTACATTATGTCGCCAAACGCGTCATAAAATTGCACGAGAAAAAAATACATGCTCGTGGGTATTAAGTTGGATGACTATTTCACTTAATGTACAGTATATTTTATTAAATCAACCAAAGACAACACCCGCCATCTAGCGGAAATATGATTTTTACTGTAAAAGTAAGACTCGGATTTTGACTGACATCACTGGTTTACTGGCATCACTGTAGTGACCGACGTTTATTATGAATTTGTTTTAGTGTGATTATCTGTCTAACAAGAATAACCTGTTTGTCTAACGTATTTTGTTTTCTATTTATCAAATATTTTACATCAGAATGAATGCCCCACCAGCATTTGAATCATTTTTGCTGTTTGATGGAGAGAAAAAGTGAGTAATTCTTTGTATATTTTGTTGCTAATAAGTACCTTATTGTAAATCGGTTGTTGTTGTAGGGTTATCATTGAAAAGGATACTAAAGTTCCAAATGCTGCTATTTTTACGATAAACAAGGAAGACCACACTATCGGAAACATGATTAAATAGTAAGTTTATAAAAATTGTTAATACAGTACACATCTTGATACACATGTTTGGTACTTTAGCCAACTTTTGAAAGATCCAAACGTTTTGTTTTCTGGCTACAAGGTAACACATCCATTGGAACATAAAATTACAATAAGAGTGCAAACTACATCGGATTATTCACCTCAAGAAGCTTTTACAAATGCTATCACGGACTTGATAAGTGAGTTGTCATTGTTGGAGGAAAGATTTAAAGTAAGTCATCCGAATAACCTATCAAATTTCGCAGTTTTATAGTAATACGAAATGTCTTATAGGAAGCCGTGAGAGAAAAGCAAGAGGGCCTTGATTAAGTACGATGTTAAGTATGAACTATTGGCAGACATAGTATTGTCTTAGTTCACGATCATTCACCGATGATTTCGATACAGTCACTTTGTTCATAATTTATAACAATAAAGAAGCTATTAAATAAACAGTAAGCACTAATATAGTGGTTGATCCAGTCAGTTTTTGAACTGAAACATCACATTTTATACTCGAGTTTGAAATGAAAAGTCTTTCAAACATTATCTAATTTCTTTACTGTGTTAGTATTCTTTACTGAAACAAAATATTTTTCACCTAAGGAAGCAAAAATGGGATAAATCTCCATTATAACTTCTTAGATTTATTCCTGTTTATTAATTGGCTCATAGAGAGCGTCTATCTATATCAATTATTCATTCCCCTCAAATATCACATCCATTGTTTTTTCCCGAATTATTACACCCACTGTATTTCCCCCCGTTATCACAACCTGAAAGAATTATCATTAGTACATTATATATACTACAACACTTTAGCCAATGGTTTTCCTAACTTATATACATTTTCTAAGTTCTTCAAAGGCTCATCCTGAATTGGCATCTGGTTCTTGGACCTGAAAAAGACTTAAAAACATCCTAGTTAGGGCTTGAGACACATATAAGCTTAAGCTACCATGGAAAGCACTTTGTAAGTACGCCACCCAGCGTAGTCGTACTGTGCTCTAACTGAATTATAGTTGTGTGTAAAGAAAACCCCTCCTGCCATAAGTTGGAGGGGGATTATGTTAAAAGAACAAGCTTCTGTTTTGGGGAAAATAGAAAAACTAGTGTGATTGTACAATTATACATCACACCTGACCATTACATTCACAGCCGGCGACGCCTCTTCTTCCTCCCATTTTGGTCCCCTGATGACTTCAAGTAACATGCAAAGAAACACAACAATTTATTTTAAGATGCCAACTTTTAATCAAATAAAAGTTGACTTCCTAAAACTAAGACACAATAAAATTTTATCAAATGATTACAAGTTGTTTACAGATTGCAGCTTACAGCTAAACCAGAGTAAATCCAATAAATTTATGATATTGAGCCTTGATTAATAAAGTAGTGTCTGGAGGGTTGGTAGTGAATAGAACTACCATATTATTAAATTATATTTTACCATACCGGTACACAACTTGTAACCTGAAAACCATTGGCTTCAACGATATATTGCAAATACTGTAATCATATAATTTAGTGAGCTTTGATTTATCGATTTTTTTTTCAACTACTGTACTTTCATTTAAATTTTTTTTAAGTTTTCATATTTTTTGATTATAATCTTTTCACGAGTTAAAAGAAAATTATCTATTTTTATATCAAAGCGTCTTATATATTTTTAAACAGATAAATTTGAAATTTTCTGGCCTGTTTTTTCCTCAGTTGTCCTTGGTTAATTTGAAGACAAAAGTTCTAAAATGTTCGTCCATTAAAGTCCTGCCGATCCCATAAAGGGCGACGATGACACAAACACATACGCGCACACACACACAAAATCTTCGGCCATCTAAAATAATCAATTTTAAGTCTTTTTTAATTTGAATTACTATATTTATAATATAATACATGATATAAATAATCATAGAATGACGTACATTATTTTAAAACTTTTAAATGGAAACTCAGCCTACAAAATTAATGCATAACGCAAAGTATTTTGGATGGAGTCAACTTTGTTTAGCCGACGGAAGGACATGGAAGCCCGTGAGAATTATTACGGATATCGTACATCGTTAAAATAGCCGTGGGAGAGCTAATCGAGAGAGCCGTGGGAGATGCAACTTAACTTTTATTGGGTTGAAAATAATTCATCTTAAAAAAATCCCTGATTTTATGTCTGTCAACTGATTATTATAGTTGTTTTATCATGTTATAATAATCATATTTTAATTGAGATATTAGTTAATTAGTGTTTAAATAATTGATTTTTTGGTGCAGCCAAATTGATTGCCTTCTTCATCACTTTGATCAACGCTACGCCATTATTGTAACTTACGAATCAAACGACAAGGGTTCCTAAGTTATAAGTGCTTGTTTGTGTAATACGGCGTTTCATTTCTATTTCTATCTAATACTTAAAATATTATCGTGGAAAGACTTAATGACATTAATTTCTCGTTTTGTAATTAGTGTTACAGTAGCATAAGACCGTTACAGTATCATCTTTTCGGCCATTACGTCTTTTTTATTTTTAGCCGAACAGTGATTGCTGCCAAAATGTCGTTTTTGTTTAAGTCAGAATTACGGTGTTGCTTTTACATTAATTCATTATTAACTAACTTATAACTGTCGTTTCAAATCAATTAAATTAACTGTATATCGGTTAATTAAAGTGAAAACTTTTATTTTATTTTAAATAAAATAAAAATTAATTTCTTACCTTAATAAACTTGAGCACATTCATTATTGTTGTGTTGGGCGCCATCGAATTTCGTGCTCAAGTTTCACCGATTTGGGGAAATTTCACTGAATTTTTATTCACTAATTAAAAACGCGACCGCGAGTTAAAAGTTTGTTTTATCGGAAATTACGCAGTATAATTAAATAACTGTTTGATAACTTCATATTGATTAATTATTTTATCAAATTCTGCCGGAGCTCCTCTTGTACACCTGTTGCCTGTTCATCTTCCCCGGGGCTAATAAAGTTTGCCGCCTAAATTTGCCGCTTTTTTGTGCTTTTAGAGCAGCTGATTGGTAAGTTTAGCTAAACGTAACTCAAGATTAATAAGAGTTATAAGGTTGTCTCGTAGCTAAGCACGGGCGCATGCAATCGTCATCAGGATTTTCACTTTTCATTACCGGGTACCTGTGATGCTAATTTGCTAAACGATATGACTGTACAGCAGTGTTTCTCAATATGTTTTGTGTTTTCGTTAATCTTTAATATTCAAAATCAGCTGATGAGCAATATCATATTATTTATGGTGTTACGTAATAATTACAATAAACAAATTAGAGAAAAAAAATTAATGACACATTCAGTAACATAATTACCATTCCTTTATCTGAAGCCAGAAACTTGCACAAGTCAGCTACATTTAACTAAAATAACATTAATAAAACTATATTAGTTCTTATTATTAAACAGACATTTTAAAATGACATAAAAATAACATGAAAACTAAAACTATCTTAAGGTTATCCCAGTATTTTTAAAGGAGACGTATTATTTTAACTGGCACGGTTGCTAACATAATTGCTTAGACGTCTGAATAAATCCAAGCAACACAACATCCAGGAACTCGATTTCTTTCATAGTACACACTGTTGTAAATTGTTTGTCGTACGGTATTTTAAATAATCTTTGGAACTTTGTTATTTAGGTAGCTCTTTTGTTAAGGTTTTCGTGAATCAACAACTCCTGACTTATCAGCTGCGTAATTTGCTTGCCCACTGTTAACACACTATGATAAAGGAAAATCAATTAAATCACAAAATATTGGTACGGTAATTACAGTGTTATTTTACCTTAACTGCAATACTTGAAATATGGATGATGGAACCAACTTAAATTCGTTCTCTTGTAAGAAATGAAAATCAAATTTTCATTATGCTGTAGTTAAATAACCACCCGGTAATAATAATAATTTTAAATTTACTCTAATAACGTCGTCGAATAAAGTCTCCTTCATTCTTAATTACCGTACATTTAATCTTTAGTTATGCCTGCACAGTTGACAATGGATGGTGCTGTCTAGTATTTATCAATCACATCTTCTATTAATCTACAGTATGTTTGATTCACTGCCAACACCTACAATAGAATATAATATAATCATTAATATTCAAATAAATTTTATGTATGTTCTAAATGTTTAAGTAATTGTCTGATGACTTGTTTTACTTGTCACATGAGCCTGTTTTCCAACGAGTGATGTTTTACCTGAATTAAAAGTTGTATTTGTCATTAAGGCAATAACTGTTTACGGCAAATATATATCACTGATATTCATAATCTTGTTGTTGAACTAAAAGACGCAAAATTATGCCAAACTTTAAATTACTTGTATAAATTGAATTAAAACTTGCAAGGCAGTCTAGAAATCCGTGCCATTATATGAGTTTATACATTGACTTTTATACCGTAATGTAGAGATCTTGAACTGCACTCTTTCGAGATTTTCAGAAATTCGTTCTCAAAATATCATTGAGGATTTCTTATGGCCGCACTCTATAAACTTTTTAGAAAATTAATATAGTAATGTTAATATAATTACTAATTCAAAGACAGCGCCCATACGGAATTAACTTTTAAGGCGAAACTTCGAACGATAATAGAAGCCCATGTCTTAAATTATCAGCCATTCGTCCACAACAAATCACAATTAGAGAATTTCGCTTAATACAGTAACTAGAACTAGTGATAGACATCTCAATCGGATGAATAGTTAAAGACTTTCTTATTGGAGACTAATAGTATTAGGGCATATTCTTATTGAGATGTTTTACATTTTCAAGATAACCTCAATCATAAAAAAACGCCTTGCGAATCTGACTGAACCTAGATTAATCTAATATAAGGCAATGATCCGCAAGTAGCTGAGACGAGAGCATCCTATTACAGTAAACTGTACCGCAACTTTCAATACAAGTAACAGTAAAAGGTAACTTCATTGAATTAAATTATTTGTTATGTTACATTTAGTTTTGTTAAAATCTATAATCTCGATGACACGAACGGCTTGTAATAGTCAAGCCCACTTACTATAGCACATTTTAATTTCCCCCTTGACTTCATGTGTTTAAAATGTCTGCATATTAGAGCTCCTGATAAGGGAGTAATCCACGTATTAGAGCCCTACTTTGAAGCAGTTTTACCATATCTGCTCGCTTATAAGAGCACTTTTAACCTCAAGCACTGAAAAATGAATACAAAAGATCAATTAACACAAGGAGGGGAAAAGAAGTAAAACAGAGGGACACTATTGAATAGAAATAAACTTTTAAAATACAGTACAGTATTGTTAAAATTAGATACAGAAAATTCTTGTTTCTTTTAAACTAAAAGGTTTTTTGCTATTCAAGAGCAGTGGTGGTACAGTGACACAGTTTTTTAAGTCTTACAGGTATAACTTAAATATTTAGTTACACATAAAGTACCTGAAATAATTCTTTTCATTCATATTATTTAGTTTAATTTAAATCTATTCCATTTTAGAAACAATTCCACCAAATTATAAAATACTGTATTGTACATGCACTGGACTAAAAATGACTCCAAAAAAACGTTGTGGTTTATCTCTGTATCAAAAATTGAGTGTTTTGGAGGCATTGAAATTAAAAACACCAAAGGATGTGGCTAAAGATTTTAACGTGGGCTATTCTACAGTAAAGAGAATTAGACAAAATGCAGATCAAATTCAAAATGCAGCTCTGAACAATATAAATTTAAGTCGAAAAAGGCAACGTTTAAGCCCCAATGAAGATATTTGTAAAGCACTTGTAGATTGGTGTCATCAAATGAGAGAAAAAAATGCTCCAGTTAAAAGCTCTTTAATGCAGAAAAAAGCTAAAGAACTTGCAACAGAACTTGGACGTGAAAATTTTGAGCCATCAAAAAGCTGGCTACGTAGATGTAAAAATCGCTACAATGTGGAATTTATTAAAGTGTCTGATGAATGCCATGATGCTGAAAGTTGTGAATCAGTAAAAGAAAATGATAAATGCCATGATGCTGAAAGTTGTGGATCAGTAAAAGAAAATGAACCTGATATTGTCAATTTGGATGAAGAGGAGCCATCTAATAAAACTGATGAATGTACAGTAAATAATACAGTATAATCAGTAGATGTAATTATTGTAACTTTGTTTATTTATTTTACAGCACCAGCAAGAACTACTGTCTCTCACAAGGATGTCTTAAAACATCTTGCAATGATCAGAAGGTATTTAGAAGAACAATTTCTGGACTTTTATTCATTTTATGATATTGAGATGATGATAAAAAAACATGTTTATGCATCACGTCAATTTCAAACCAAAATCACTGATTTTTTCAAGTGAATGTACTGCATGTTGTAATTTTAGTTGTACAGTATATAATATCCATACTACTGATTATTGCGACATGTAATAAAATATTGTGAAAAAACCAAATTTTTGGCGATTTTGTGCAATACAGCGGATTAAGGGATCTGTCAAAGCTATCTACAATTCCGAAGTGGTGTAAGTGCAAATGTGACTTAATTCACTTCTGAACGACTAGTATGTAATTTGTCAGCTTAAATATTATTTTTTAAAAACTTTGTTTCAAGGTAAAAACATATCAGCTGTACGAACTTGATATTACATTGTAACTTTCATTGAAAAGTTTTTTAAAAGTACATTTACCATAATTTAAAGTGCTAAAAAAGCTTACATATTACATTCCAGCTATTGAAAACATTAAAATAAACTTATTTATGCAAACTCCATGAGTTTTAATCAGTTTAAATACCTTCTATTTGAATTTTAAAATTGACGTGAAAAATGCTGCCGTCAATTTTCGGTACAAGTTCGGCATAACTTTCTCTCAAACTCCGTACTCTGGGTTTTATACGTGTTTGGTCTAATATAAGGGGCTGATACATAGAGTAAATACTTAAGTTAAAGATTAGTTGCGATCTATACTAGGATTACATATTAAAAGTACATGGATACTGTATTATGTCATCACACCCTTCTCTAGCCATTTTTTTTCGCTGTCATTACCTCGTCTTCTGCCGCTACAATATCTCTCTCTCTCGGCTAATACTGACTCATCATTGACCACATATTATGGTCACTGATAAGCTAATAAAAAAAAATAAACCTATGTAAAAATCAACATGGATGTTTAATTAATACTCTTGTAAATGATTTCTTATATTATCATTAAAAGTTAAAGAAATTGATGAAGATATTATAACGTTCTAAGCGTCAACTAAAAACGTTCTACTGTGCTGTCTTGGCCGATGGCGTTCGTGTCATACGCGGCGTAGAAGTTTAATTACCCTGCTGCTCTCATTGCCATCTAAAGAGCTCAGCTGTAGCAAATACATTTTACAATACTTAATCAATAATTAGTGATTATTAAAATTAATTAATTTGTACGTAAAACTAACGTATTGCTCGTTTACCGTCACCGTTCTAATCCGCTTCTTTGCGAAACAATTCCCGCCAGAAAAAAAAAATCTCAACAAAAATTGGCGGGCAATCTTTTTTTTTTGTTGTAATTTTGTCATCATTACGTCATATTTACCAATCAGAAAGCAGAATTGCTCTTAGCAACATAAACAACCAATCAGAGTGCGAGTTACGAATTTGAGTTGGCAAAATGATGTCATTGGAATGATCGGCGTAACCTGTTATGACGCGTATGACGTCATATAAAATATATGAAAAATATTGTTTTTATTAAATAAAATAATATTTTGCTAATTTTAAGCGTTTAAACTGACTGATTGAGTGTTTTTATGATGTTAATAATTAGTTATTGGCAGTTTGGACGTGTAATTAAAATTTTTAAATTTTTTTACTCATTTTGAGAAAAAAAGTTTAACATTGGGTCTATGCGTTTGAACATGTTTTTGATTTTAACGCCAAATTGAATTTCAAAATCAAAAAATTGACAAATTAAAGCGAAAAATCTGACTACCACTTATTTCTAACACTAAATTAAAGTCATCTATGTAATTGGATTATCGATTAATGTCGATTTAATTAGTTTATTTCAACTTTTAAAACAACGGTAAACCTTGTAGCCGAAAAAAAGTCACTTTCATCGGCAGAATGTTTGGCGCGCTTTCACAATTGCCGTGCTTAGACATCTATCGTAAAAGTGATGGGACGACTTTCCACTCACGCATTGAAAATTTCCCATCCTTTGAACATAGTAAAGTCCATATTCAATTACTCAACACCCCCCATAATTGAGATTCGACATAATGAGACGGCCATGATGACGTAAAATGTAAACAAACAAAACTCCGCCTTCTTTATCACCGGCTCAGTGTGATTACTCAAATTAACTTGTACAGTACTTATAATCAATTAATTTAATTAATTAACGATTAAATATCTTTATAGCAAAATTGTTCAATTTAAACTAAAATTCTTATTTTTTATTAGATTATTATGCTGCTGATTTGAAGATGAAATTATGTCAGTGGTTGTGGTGGTGGCAACATTGAAATTATAAGTTACATTTCCCGCGTTGCCGGCTTGATTGTTCTAATGTCAATCTTCATTTTGACAACTTTGAAGTTTGCCTTTAGTTTTGAAAACAGTGTTAATTTGTCACGTATTTCTACTAGTAATTTTGATAAACTGTCAGTATTTTAGTCATAAAAATGATTGATTCAGACGACGAGAAGTTTGCATGCGATGTAAGTAACTTGTTTTATAACGATAAATATCCATCAGGGAAAACAACCAAAATATTTGTTCATGGCATTTTGTTTTTATTTAGGAAGAAGAACAAGAAAAGAAGTTGAGGTTTCCTCTTCGTACAGGACTGGATACCAAGTAGTATTTTATCTTAATGTTCTTATCGTATACGGGTTTGCTAACTTTTATATTGGTTCGTTAATATTCAAGAGAACTATTCAAGTCCCATTCGACAATGATCGAAATTGACAACGATGAAATACAGAAAGAATGCGTGGATCAAGGGCCAAACATCTATCATTATGACGAGAGCACAATGGATATTATTGATTTAGATTGTTTAGGAGGAGATGACGGTGACAATTCTGATGACAGCAGCACTGAAGGTTTGTCGCCATTTCAGAAAATTGAAAGGCAAATGGAGAAAGTGACCGACGATGATGGAGTCATGAAAAAGGTGAATTTTATCTTACTTTGGATATAAATCAGCTGTAGTTTGATTCGAGTTTTTATTTATAAATGGCCAATTACAGCTTATTAAAAAAGGGTATGGAGTGTCTCTTCCAGACGGTGCTACTGTCACTATTGAATATGACTCTTACATTGAATATCAAATGGAACCCATCGACTCTACCAGACTCAGAAAAAGATCTCTTCGAATGCGGTTTGTTTAGTTAAATTCGTCATTCCTTTAAACGCCAATTAAGAGACTAGACTAATCTATATTGCAACCAATGCAGTGTAGTCTCATTTCTTACATAAAATAAAGAAACGAGACACATCGCGATCGAAACCAATGCACTGTAATTGATTCTTATTTTTTGATTGACTAATGGAGGAGTTGCGAGCTTTTCGTTTGAAGTCAACGTCGTTTATTTGTTATTGTGATGTTTTTTTTTTATGATTTAGTTTGGGTGGTGGCGATGTAATTATGGGCTTAGATATAGCTGTGCAGACCATGACTGAAAACGAGACTTCACATTTTTTAATAAAGCCTGAATACGCATTTGGGAGGATGGGGTGTCCACCACGAATACCTGAAAACGCTACTTTGTACTACAAAATTCATCTGGTAGAGTACATCGATTACGAAGCTGCTTTGGATTTTAATAAGTTGACTGAAGAAGAAAAAAGAGAAGCTAGTTTTGAGACTTGTCTTAAAGCAGCCAATGCCGAACATATCTGTGGAAACAAGCAGTGTAAAGTGCATAAAGATTATAGAAGAGCTGCTTACCAGTAACGTATTTTTTTTGTTAATTTAAAGTTTTTTGTTTAAAGAACATATTTTTTTCATAGTTACAAAAAAGGAGTTAAAATTCTGGAAAATTGTCGATTCAATAGTGATGAAGAGGAGACTGAATGGAAACGTAAACTCTTATCACTGAATCGTAACATTAGTTTGTGTTACATGAAGGTTGAAGTATATCCAAAAGCCATTACATTTGCTTCGGCTGCGTTGGCAATTGATGCCAACGATGTCAAGTCTTTATATTAGTAAGTTTAGTTTTACTGTATTACTAAAACGATCAAGAGCTTTACTAAATGGTTTATAATTGCTTTACAGTAAAGGCAAAGCAAAGTGTTTTCTTAACGATTTTGCAGAAGCGAAACGCTGGCTAACAAGAGCCAAGCATATCCGTCCTTCTGATCCTGATATTATTAATGCGATAACGGAACTAACACTGCGCCATGACCAATCAAAAGCTACTGACAAGTTATTTTGCCAACGAATGTTTCAGGAAACTCGTCCTGCAGAGTTAAAGGATCCTAGAACTGAAATGGAAAGCAAGTTGAATCAATTTATGAAAGATGTTGAGTGCAAGCTAACTTTGTTTACTATACTTGGCGATGAGTCTGACATGGATTGGCTTACTGAGAAAGTAAAAAGCTTGAATTTGGGTATGACTGTTAGTGAGGGAAAAAAGAAAAGAGTAACGCTCAAAAAGAATTAAACTCTTATTAAAAAGCATTTTATTTGCTCATACAGTGCCAACAAAACGATAATCAAATGAAAGGTTATTGCTTTAGTCTCATTATTGTTTCATACTGTGTAATAGTTTAAGATTTCAACTAAAATATAATGCCAAAACTAAGATTTAAATCTAAGTAAATTCTTGTTATTTTCTGATACGAAATTTGTTAATTAAAACACCAAAGTGTAATAAATGTCTAGCTTCGATATGTTTGTATTATTTTTGTTGCTTTACATTTACTATTTGGGACACGTAACAACAGTTGGCCAAAGATTGATCAGCTGTTTGAGTCGCGCCATTTTTTAGCTTGTTCCCACATGTCAAAGCATAGCGCTAATCGCGTCACTAGTTTGTGTGGCGGGAAAGTGAGCATAAAAGCGCGAATGGTTTCATATTGTGCAGTTGTGCTGTTCGATCATTTGTGTCTGTTGAACGTTAATACATTGTTCGTGAAAATAAGTGTGTAGTTGAATTTTGTCAGTTTTGTGAGTAATTAGTTATAATTTAAGAGTTTAATTATTGTTTGGTATAATTAGAAAGCAAAATGTCTGCAAATATAAGATTATCCGAAGGCTCTGTACAGGTAAGCTGACAAAACAACAAATGAACGTTAAAAAGTTCTATTTTTGTCGTTTAAAGATTTAAAAATATGATGTCATTTTAGGCCATATTAAATGATAGTAAAGTGGACAAGCCAATTCTACAAATTCTGGTAAATTTGATTGAGGTTACATTATGTTCGTTTCCGCATCACTCGAATGGTTTTGTTTTCAGGGAATTAAACGTTTGACTACTGGCGATCGTTATCGGCTATTTTTGTCTGACGGGAAACATGTTAGTTCATGTAAGGATCACTATTACATGAAAAATGTATGAATTTAAAGTCGTTATTAATTAATTCTGTTAAATAATAGTTGCGATGGTCACTACGCAGTTAAATCATCGTTTTGAGAATGGAAATGTTGATAAATTCTCAGTCATTCGATTAGACGAATATATTTGTAATAAAACTCAAGTTCAAGATAAAACTAGGTAATTTATCGCATTTAACCGTTTTTAATTCTTATAATCGTTTATTTTTATACGTTTTAAAAGAGTTATTATCATCATTATGAACTTTGAAGTTGTTGCCAGCGGCAGCGTTGTTGGTGATAAAATTGGAAATCCAGTTGCACTCGACTCCAATACAACTCCAGCGCCTACAAACAATAACAACAGTAACCGAATTGATATTTTGAAAGTCAAATTAAACTTTTATTGATGTTTTTTTACTTTTTTTTGTTTAGTAAAACCCCCGAGTGCTGAACCAAAGAGCAACTTTGGCGGCCGAGATAGCTTTGCAAGTCACAACACTGGAGTTGGTGCTTCTGTTAGTGCCACCGGCGGAAGTGGAGCAAATAATAACAGAAGGCCGTTCCAGGAATCAAGAAGAGATTCACTACAAGGACCTGGTAAAGTGACGCAGCCTATAATGTGTGTGACACCCTATCAAAATCGGTACGAACATCATTTTTAAGTATGACAATTTAAGAATAGTAGCTGAAGTTAAACGGACTTGTATGTTTTAGATGGACAATTAAAGCCAGAATTTTAAACAAATCGTCTGTTCGTACATTTACAAATCAGCGTGGTGAGGGTAAGCTCTTTTCAATGGATTTAATTGACGATAGCGGTGAACTGAAGGCCACCGCTTTTGGAGAGCAAGTAGACAAGCATTACGAAAATTTGGAAGTAAATAAGGTGAATTTATCTGGTTTTTACTTTACATATAGTTAGTCTTTTACTTATTTATAGCGATATTTTTTTTTAGGTTTACTATATAAGCAATGGAACTGTGAAACCAGCCAACAAACAATTCAACAAAACTAAAAACGATTACGAAATGACTTTTAACAAGGAAACAGTTGTGGAGCCTTGCTATGACGATTCAGCTGATGTTCCCTTCATGAATTTTGCATTTACACCGATTAAGGATTTGCCTATTCTAGCGGCTAACAGCTTCGTTGGTAAGTTAACAAAGTTTTAAGTCTTTTTAACGTAAACATTTTTTTAAAATTTAAATTAACATTTTATAGATGTGATTGGCGTTTGTAAACTTGCGACAGACCTTCAAACAGTTGTGGCTCGAACCACCAACCGAGAATTGAAAAAGAGGAATATCAACTTAGTGGATGACAGCAATTCTGAGGTATCGGTTACAATTTGGGACAAAGAGGCTGAAAACTTTGATGGATCTAGCAATCCTGTGGTGGCCATTAAATCGGCTAAAATTTCCGATTTTGGAGGTTAAATAGTTTGTGAGTTTTAACTTATGAGATTTGTGAATTTAATTTGTTTTTATATTTCAGGATGTTCATTGTCTATCACACATGGTAGTTCAATGATGATTGATCCAGATATTCCTGAGTGTCATAAGCTCAAGTCGTGGTTCTCTAGAGAAGGATACAGAGCTGAATATACGTCACTTTCAAAATCTGGTGGCGGATCAGGTATATGAAAATGTCAAAAAAGAGAAACTAAAGTTATTAAATTAAAAAGTAATTGTTAATAAGGTTCTTCAAACTGGAAGCTCCTGAGTGCTATCAAAGCTGAACAATTGGGTCTAAAAGAAAAAAGCGATTACATGACAGCAAAGGTGTTTATTCAGATGATTAGACACGAAAATGCGGTTTATAAAGTAAGAAATTTGTTTATTGTAATTGGATGTGCTTTATAAATCTAATGTTTCTGTTATAAACTAGGGATGTGCAGAGGAGAACTGCAAGAAAAAGGCGGTTGAATCTCAAGGAATGTATCGCTGTGAGAAATGTAACAAAGAAAGTGAATCATTTAAATGGATTTGTATGCTTCAAGTAAGGAGAAATTCAGTGTTGCTTTGAGAACAAGTTGTTTTATAGTTTGTGTTTTGGATTTATAGATTTCAGTCGGTGATTTTACTAGTTCTGTTAATGTAACATGTTTCCAAGAAACTGCTGAAAAAGTTTTGGGTAAATCGTCCGATGAAATTTCAGCAGCTGCAAATGAGGTTAGTGTGTTTTTGGAAAGAAAATTTTGCGATGTTTTTATAAAATGAAATGCTAAAGGAAATTATTTTTTTTGTTTGTGTTTTCAGAATGATGGGAAAATTAGTAACTTGACTGGTGGAGCTATTGGAAAACAGCTAACTATGAAACTTAGAATCTCTTCTGAACATTACAACGTAAGAAAAGCTTGTTTTGTTAAAGTTGTGAGATTGTTCTCAAATCATGCATTTGTCCAATGTTTAGGATGAACAACGTATTCGAATCACAGCTGTGGAGGTTGGACCTGTTAATTTCGTTGATTACAATAAGAAATTGATTACACGTATCAAAGGAATGGTAGGAAAGTGAGATTGATGGGTAAGAGTTTAAGTAATATTATCCACATTTCCTGACCTGAAAAGCAAAAGCTGAAGTGAATTAAAATCTATAATATTAATATGCGAAAAATCGGCGCGATTGTTTTTTTTTTGTTTGCTGAAACTTGTCAGCTGTTTAATGATTTTAAAGTTGTAACATTTAATGAACATAATCATTGATAAATACAGTATTTCAAATATAAATCCATTGTATAATGTTACGGACTCCTTGGAGTCTCTCTCTTGATTTGTATTTTTGAGGATCTGTTCACCGTTTTAGTTCTCCAAGATCTTCGATACAGTCTTCGTCAATCTTAAATTAATGGATAATGTTGGTTGTTACTACATTATTTATCAGGTGTTTTTAACTTTTAAAATAGTGATTATACCTCTGGCCATTTCTCAGTTATAAGATCGAAAACTTCATCTTTTACGTCGCCTTGAATAACTATTTCGTCTTCTCCAGTTACTGATGATCCACATGAAAATTTGTGGGCGAAAAACTTGGCAGCGTCTTTTAAGTCGATTTCTTTTGTGATTTAAATGACAGAATTAGGTTTTAGGAATGTGTTTAAAAATGTAGAATTGTGATTTACCGAAAGTGCTTAAGCCAGATACGACAGTGACGTATTTTTTCTTTCCTCTTGGTGCTCTCGATAAGCAAATCCTTTGAGGAACTTGCTGCTTCTTTTTCGGCCTGATTATTCCTTTGCCGCCTCGTTTCTGCCTCTTTTTCTCTTCTTCGGATCCTTCGCCTTCTACTTTATCGTCTTATATATAAACAGAAATTGTATAATTTACTGTTTATTATTATGGTATAATTCTCAATAATCACCTGCTGAGAGTTTTTCAAACTCTTTTGGAAGATTCTTTTCAAGCCATTGCTTACATTTCTCGTAGCATGGCTGGTATTCACAATACTTAAAAGAAAAATAAATAGGTTTGAGTTTTTTTAGTGTTTTTATGATATAAAAGCTAATTAGTATAAATTACTTCTAGTGGTAAGGAGCATTCGCCACAATAAATAACGGTACGAGGATAGTTGATTCCAGGCTGTGGTCCAACTGGTAGTAGATTAAATGCGGTCTCGCCGTCTCCGCTTTTAGCTTGATCTTCTGACATGATGCTGCTATTTCAAGTTTATTTATTAGAAGAACAATAGATCAAGTTATTTTATACGATACACTAGTTATTTGCTACTTGTTAACGATTAATAAATAACTACACAGAGACTCGTGTCATAATGATAAACTTGATTATGGATTGGATTCCTGAAGTTGGCAATGTATTCGATTTTAGGTTCTAACATGAGAAAAACGTTTTATTTTCAATTGATGAATTCGTCCTTATTAAAATTGGTTTCTATGAAAACGTGCCTTTTTTTAAATGTACCAATCTCCTTGTTTGGTTTACGAATTTCAATATGAAAATAAACAATTTTAATTTTAAAACTTTGAAAAAGTAGTTATAATTATTCATTTGTACATTTAAAAGTATTTCATAAGAAAACTTCATAACACGTCATAGTAAGATTCGAGACTAATTTACAGTACATATAAACCAATGCAATGCAGTTTCTGTTAATTTTATTATTAATTTAATTTAAGAAAAAAACGAGAGAAATCGTAATTGCAACCAATACTATTTTGTCTCTTCACTACAAAAATAAAGAAACGAGACAAATCGCCATTGCAACCTATTCTATTTTGTCTCTTCACTGCAAAAATAAAGAAACGAGACAAATCGCCATTGCAGCCTATACTATTTTGTCTCATCATTACAAAATTAAAACAAAACGAGACAAATTTGCACGCCAATACATAAAATTTAGTTTATTTCTGTTATAACGATAAAGAAACAAGACAAATCGCTATTGCAACAATATGTACAATATTACTTTGTCTTTTCATTACAAAATTAAAGAAACGAGACAAATCGTCATTTCAGCCAATTCGATTTTGTCTCTTTATTAAAAAAAATTAAGAGATCGTATCAGCTAAATTAGTTTGTCGCTTAATCCGTCACTGGTTAACAGAATTAATGGTTATCGTTGACCATATGCACTAAATCATAGCTGTTTTAAATAATTAGTCACTCAGGGCTCCGTATTAGCTCAATTGTATTGGGACATTTTTCCATAATTTATCCTAAACAGACACCGTATTTACTTAAGCTTTATAAAGCTCATTTATTTTCTTAATTATGTTTTGCATCGAGTTATTATTATTTGATTGAATGGCGAGTTAATATTTATATTAACGAAATCTAAATATTTACTGTAGCAGCGCTTACTTAGTTTCTATGGACACAATTTGGATACATGAATGATGCATTTGTATAATTCTTTTTATTCTTTAATCGTAATTTATACTTTAACCAATTGCAACTTTCTGACCAGTGAAAAAATGAAACGAAAATTATTAACATATTTTACCGCAACTATAATTATTATTATTGAAAATTACAGAGGCTTTGCTTTTGAAAATTTTGAACTTTTTCATCAAAAATTACACAACATGCAGGTTGATACCACTGATAGTTATTTGGTGACTCCACCTGTGAAATCTGACGGAGGCGTTTTATGCTCTTCAAAATTAATGTCATCAATATATTGCGCTTCGATTTGCATAAAAGATTCCAAATGTCTGGGATTTAATTTTCAATTAAGCGTCTGTCAGATGGTAACTGATCTTACTGTTACAAACACTAGGAGTATCCCTTGTGAAAGTTGCTCTTATTTTGAGCTGACCTGTGTCAAGGTATTGGATGAACAGTTGTTGTTTTTTATTCACAAAATAATAATAATAATAACCTAGTTTTAAATTTCATACCAATTTGTTGTTGTTTTTTTATTGTCGTATTATATGTACAGTTGTGTGAGAGATATCAGACGAAATCTAACAACAATGTGTTGGCAAACAATGGGTCATCTAACTCGTATTATATTTCTTCGTGTGATTGCGTACAATTTGGTAGCCAGTGGCAAACAACAACCCAGGCAGACTATTATTATGATAATTCAACAAATAATAGTATGGATAACATATCAATTTACATTTTTATACAGCTGTTCTTGAATAAGCACTTGCCAAGTCATTTTAGACTTTTAACTAAATTTGATTTTTATACGATTTTATATAATTTAAATACACGCCTTTAATATTTTATTTTGGTTACTATGGCAACTTTTAACTCAATTGAGTTTGGTTAGAAAACATTGTAGATTCACGTTTTTAACTTTTTAAATTTTTTATGCATTTTAAAATTATTTTTACGTGCTCTTGGTTGCTATAGTAACTAAAATTGTTTTTGTCATAAGTAACCAGCTTTAATTTTAATACTTGAGAAGCAAAATCGTTGCTTGATGAACTCCATAATATCAAATAATTCTGGGACTTGCAAATTGTTATTTGTTTAATAAGGTACAATTGCTGTTGCTGAAAACTTGACGACCGTTATTGATATTTCTACAAGCAATTTATCAAATTATGTAACTGAAGCTTCAACTTTGACAATGTCCACAGCAACATTGTCAGTTTCAGAAGGAAATAGTATTACATCAGTCGATTTTACTACTACATCTGAAATGTTGGAAGAGCCTTTTGGTGTAAGCGACGTTCCCACCGTGACTGAAACCCCTGCTGATTTTGGAGAAATCTCAACTATAGAAACAATAATTACTGAAGTTTCGATTAGCAATCCACAATTTACAACAATGCCTGATTCAACATTACTATCAACTAATGGACAATCGACAAGTTTAACATCTGATGCTAACACCGATTCTTCAAGCTTAAATTCAATGATTTCTACTGTCCCAACGTCGACTAGACCAACAATGTCAACTGTCTTTCTACCAACAACTTCAGTTGTCACAGAATCTATATCTACTGGAATTACAGAAACGTCATTGGCAACAGCTGTAACATCGACAACAATGACTGAAACAACGTCAACAATTTCTGAAATTTCGACTACTAAGACATCAACAATTGCTGAAACACAATCAACGACCACAGAAACAACGCCAACCACTATTGAAACACCATCTACGATCACAGAAACATTAGCCACTACCGAAACATCAACTGCGACCACAGAAACAACATCAACAACTACTGAAACACCAACTACGACC
>JAAFCF010002710.1:8138195-8149678 GCA_013389785.1 Helicorthomorpha holstii | reverse complement strand
ACAAAGAAACGAGACTAAATCTTATCAGTTCCAATGACGATTTTTCCCGTATTTTGTTGCAATGAAAATAAAGAAACGAGACTAAATCTGATTAGTTTTAATGGCGATTTTTCTTGTTAGTTTTTTTGCTATTGGAAATCAAAGTAATTAACTGTAGAAAATTACTCTGTTTTTGATGGAGAAATTAAAACATATTCTCAAAAATTGCTCTTAATTTTCTAAAACACTATTTAAGTGCCAATTTCGAACTTTTTTTGTTCAAATACAGTACATTGTTATTTTAATTAATTTTCCCGTTAACTGACGTTTAGACAAAGCGTATAATAATGATGAAGACATCGCATTTACACGGTCAAAAGTTGACAGAATCGAATAGGAAATAAGCTTGTATTGTATATTTGTTATTTGACACACCTGTTAAATTGTTAATGTACAAACCTTAACATATGTATTACCTATCTTTCTCTCAGTTGTTACAACATTAAGTTGTAACATTTTTCTTTCGGAGTTGATTTATTAGTTGGATGAAGTTGTGGTTTAGACCGGAAGTACAAAGCTGTAACAGTAAAAGTAACCTTCCCTACTTTCATATACCGTGTACGACGTATTTCTAACCACACACTGTACTTTTATACATATAAAACAATAAATTTTGTCTGGCTTGACTCATTTTATGACCTTTAGAAGAAAATTTTAATGGGCATGGTAAATGCCTGAGGTAATTTCAAAGTGGAATTGCGTAGAACTTCCATATTGTCTTTATTTTCTAAGGAAATAGAAAAACAAGACGTAACATTAATTTCAACAAAATATATACAGTATTTAATTGTACAAAATAAACATTCAAGGTGCGTATATCAGGTGTTTACAGTATATTTTTTACTAAAAAAAAAAAGGTTGTTTATTACTGCGATAGGGTGTCAGGTGTAGACAGTTGACAAATTGAGAGGGAGGGATGGGGTGATAGGGTTTCTCATTTTATTTGATTTTTTCTTTAGTTGGACAACACTAATCGAGGAGACATATCTACAGATAACACTTACATTGCTAGCTGTTTTACAGGAATCATGAATAAAATAGCCAACTTTTTATTATATGTCTTTTTTTTTGCATGTTTTCATAAAGGTTTAACTTACATGTATGCAAATATCTCAGGTTATTATATAGGTAACGTTGACATTGCGATGAGTGAACGAGTTGCTTTATATGTACAGGGTTTCTCAAGCTTATGTAAAAATTGGTGCTTGTTAAGTTACTACCGTTACATAATTTACATAGCAATTAAAGCACGTGAATTTAAGTTTGACAAATTTCTTGGTAACTAAAGTATGTGAAATTCAATTTTTAATAGTTACCAGTACACGTGAAATTAAGATTTTCGTAGCAAGGAACATTATTTCAATAAAAATTACATAGATACGTGTTCACATTTACAGTGGAATCCGGTTAATACGAAATTACGCTTAATACAAAACCATGCATTTCCATACTTTTATTTTCGGTTAATACGAAAAAAAAATTGCTTCTTAGAATGAAAATTTGAATGTTTTTTATTATTTAAAAATTCGAATGTCTTCTGTATTTGAAAATTGAAATGTTTTTATTATTTAAAAATTCGAATGTCTTCTAAATTTAAAAATTCGAATGTCTTCTGTATTTAAAAATTCGAATGTCTTCTGTATTTAAAAATTCGAATGTCTTCTGTATTTAAAAATTTGAATGTCTTCTGTATTTAAAAATTCGAATGTCTTCTGTATTTGAAAATTCAAATGTTTTTATTATTTAAAAATTCGAATGTCTTTTATGATTTGAAAATTCGAATGTCTTTTATGATTTGAAAATTCGAATGTCTTTTATGATTTGAAAATTCGAGTTTATTTCTTTATTTTTTTGAAAATTCGAATTTATTTCTTTATTTTTTTGAAAATTCAAATGTCTTATTTATTATTTGGAAATGGCACACATTTCTGTTTAAAACAAATCAACATTGCGGTCCCTAACTAACGTATAGGCATTTTAATACATTTGTTTCCTGTTAACACGAAGGAAAATTGGCTTAACACAAAAACAAATTGCATATACCGCCGGCGAAAATGTAGAGAAAATCAAAATGTTTTTAATTTTTAAAGATTTTATAAAAACAATTACTTTTTCAATACATTTTTTAATTTAATTTTATAAAAAAAGTTTAAAATTGCATCGTTTTTACTCAAGTGCATAATATTTTGAAATTTAAATTTTCTAATGTAAATACTGTAGTAGTTATGCTGTACCGTACTCTAAGAAATGTCATTTTGGTCAGTAAACTCTTTTAACACGAAGAAAAATCTTGGTCTCAACGACTTCGTGTTAACGGGATTCTACTGTTATAGTAATAAAACAAGACCAATATTTATTGCAACATTGCATTCTATTTCTTTTTTGCACATATCTTATGATGTAATTTTTTCAGAAATAATTTTGACGTGTACTATTGTACCATTCATTGAGAATCACTTATCTACTTATGCTTTTTTTTCTCTTACTAATAGTCTTGATATTTTTTTCTTAATTTTTTTTATTTAGTTGTTGTGGTAACTAAAATGTACACATGCAAATAACAACGTTGAGAATGAGATTGAAGATCCTGATAAATGTTTTTACACCATTGTTAGTTTTTTTTTAGGTGGAAGGGAAGGGGGTGCAAGTACTCGTACAATTCACCCACATATACAGCTGTGTTTAGCATTGAAAACAAGACACTTCGACATTATACACTCGATGAATTCAAATTTCTGTTTGAGTTGGGACAACCAATTCGTCTCTGTATTTTTTCATTGGAATTTTTATTTACATTTTTTTTTATTTTGGAAAATTTTAGCAACAATTAGTACATGCTGTATATGTAGGTCATTACAAGTTAATTGTAATTTTGTATTCTTTGTGTTTGGAATAATTGTTTTAGAACGGCAAATCTATTCAAATTTTAAAATGTTTTTAAAATTTTGATATTTAGAATTTTAAAAAAATTCGTAAGTTCACAGTAAACTTTTATTAGTTGTTTACAGTGATGCCAGTGTTTTTTAATGTATGGGTTAAAATTGGCAGAACTTTAATTAAATTCAGTTTATAACTTACGTAATAATTTAAAACGTTTTTTTATTTTAAAAATTATTTTTTTTATTTAATTTGAATGTTCAGAACTTAGTTGTTACCGGTGTTTTCTGACCTATATTTTGCTTTTTTTCTTGTAGTGCTGGGAAATTTGGAAATTTAACTTGAAAATTAATGTTTTCTTTTTTTTTGGTTTTTTCTTTACAAAATAAAATATTGAAGCAGTAAATAAAATAAATGGATTAAGTGCTACCGGTTTTTAAAAATAACAATTCTTTAGAAAAATAAATACTAATCATAAAATGCCACTGGAATAACCCCGAATAAATAATGTCAGTGAATTTTGTTTATTTTTGTTTTTATTGAATTTAAATGAAAATTTATTTGTAAAATTGACGGGAAAGCCTGTTGTTTGAAATCCTTTAACAACATTTTGGCAATAAAAAGCTGCTAATTTAATGACGTTTTATTTGTTTTTATCCCATTGCATATTTAACCCATCACCCCACCCCACTTTACCATCACTTTTTCTTTGATTGAAACTGGATTCCTTAGCTGTGTGGAATTTGTTTTTATATACTGAATGTTATTCAACTGGTGGATATATTCAATCTTAGTTTTTGCTATCATTAACAATGCACGCAATTAACTAAGCAAAAAAATAAATAAATAAAAAGGAATATTTGATTCTCATTTGTCATTACCTCTTCTCAATTAATCTTTTATTTTGCATTTTTTTTTCTTATCTGTTTTTGGTTTGTTTATTATTTGTTTTCCATACAATGACAACTGCAAATTGAAAACTGCTAATGAGAAGTCATTGCTTTAATTTTTTTAAAGTATTTTAGTTTTCATGAACGTTCTAAAAGCACTTTGAGTGTTCAAAATCCGATTTTTAAATTCTTGCACAAAATTTTGAAATACAGTTTTAGGACAATAAAAGAAGTTCCAAATAAAGAAATGTTTTTATTGGTAAATAGTTACGTGAATAATTATTATTTTATGAAGAATTTCACAATTATCTTCTGATGTATCTGGTATCATTAATCATTATGTTTGAAATTTGAAAAGTCTTTTGGCCATTGGACGAAATTTAAGATACAGTAATACTCTTGTGTTTAAATGTCATTCACCCTGTTTAATACTTAACTTCTTAAGGCGGATTTGAAGTTGTTGTTTATGAAATTTGAGATAGGCTGAAATTTCCATAAGTTTTCAAGATAGAGTAACTTATTTGGCTGGACAAAAATAGTAAAAGTAAGCAATAAAATAAAAAAAGAGTGAAAGTGAGTCATTTTACGTCAAATGTTTTTCGGCAAAATATTATCAGTAATAAATTATGACCCCCAAATTTATCTATTTTTTTTTGGGTAAAATAATAAAAACTCAAAAAAATTTTTTGACGATTTTTCTTTTGGTCAATGCCCATGTGTGTGCGTGCTTAGCTTGGTCAGCAGGGGATCAAAAGAAGAAAATAAGGAGGGCTAAATCAGGGGTATAATATTTGGCAAAATGAATTGCGTTTGGAGTATTAAGTTATTTAAGCCATTTGCGTAGGCGCCATATCTACTCTCTCTATTAATTTTATAAACTTTATATAAGATGGGGTTGAAGAATTGTTTTTTTTTGTTTTGATTTTACTCACTAGGTGATGTTGACCTCGTTCAAGCTGATTTTTCAGCCTACTGTTCTAAAGTGGATCAGATAATTTCCAAGAAATCTTGTTTTTTTTAATGATGGATGGCATAAAGAAAGAAATATTTGAATTTATTTATGATTTTTATACAACTTTGTAACGCGTGCCATTCTTTGACTATCTAAACTGTATGTTTTTTTAACTATTATTTAAGTCTGATGACGTCATGTGTGTTTGTTACGTGTTTTAATAATTCCTCTCATCTCAACTAACTGTGAGCAATTATTTTTTCGTCTGCTTGTGCTAAATTTGTTTTTTGGTTGTGTTACGTAACGTTAGCATTATGCTGTGAATTTGTTTGCGTATAATTTTAGTTTTAAGAAGTTTAAGAAGAAGAGGAACAGGAAATGTGTGATGCAGAAAGATGCAAATTGATTCATGTAGTTGTACACACTTGCATAATATTACACCCCAGCTACAATGAGTAAATACTGTAAATTCGGCATTCAACTCAACGTAACAATTTGTATTTGTCTGTCTGAACATTTCCGGGATAGATTTACAATGTGTACGGCTAGTTTAGAATATTGTGTGGAGTGTAGACGACGACATTGTTGTTTACATGGTCGCACACAACAATCAGCAAAAAAATACATGAAATAATACATTATGCATTGTAGTATTGCGTTACAAGTGCATGGGGTACATTTGATAAATGGAATGTTTACTAAATGTTAATTTTTAGAATGTTACGTTAGAATAGATTTTGGAAAAAGTCTTAAATGCATTCGAATATTTTTTGAAATTGTTAATCTTAGCATATTTAAAAAATTCTTAATTTTTTTTATTTTTTAATACTCAAATATTTTTTTCAATTTTTAATATTCAAAATTTTTTTTATAGGATTAAATAATTAAATCGAGTTTATTTAATTTTTAATATTTGATTTATTACATCAAATTTTGATCATTGAATTATTTTTTAGATTTTTTTGCATTTGAATAATTTTATAGAATTTTTTATATTTGAATTTTTTTTCAATTCATAATATTTTTTTTTTTAATTTTTAATATGCAAAATGTTTTAAAATTGTTTAAATTTATTTTTAAAATTTTTAATATTCAAATATTTTTTCAAAATAAATAATTCAATCGAGTTTATTTAATTTTTAATATTTGATTTATTACATTAAATTTCGATATTTGAATTTTTTTTTAGATTTTTCTGTATTTGAGTCGTTCAGAAACAAAGTGGATTAAGTCACATTTCAAAAAAAATAATTTTTTAGAATTTTTTATATAGTATTTGAATTTTTTTTTGATATTCTAATGCTTTTATTTTTGAATATTTTATTTGATTAAATAAAACATAAAATAATTCAATAAAATCAAAGGAGAAAATGCTTGCCGGTTGCGTTCGTGTCTATCTCGGCATAATGTTTCAAGCGGTGAGTCGGTATATTAAATTGCAGCTGGCCGAAGTAGTGAAAAATGTCTGCCGGGTGCGTTCGTACCTATTACGGCATTCGTTTCAGTTACGACCATTCTAATTAAAGGAAGTTAACTTACAAATTTATTTTTTTTCTAAATTAAATACGGTAGAAATGCACAGTTAATTCTGTTTGACTATCTTTAAAAGCCAAACACATGTACATTTTTATATGTAATGACTTACAATTTTGCAAGTAACTTACATTCCAATTTTGTTTGCTAAAATTTCTTTATTTTTTTAAGTTGAAAAGCAAATTAGGGCATTACAGTTTAACTAATGCTTTATTTACGACTAGATTTTTTTTAAAAGTTAAATTGGAATCCATCACTTTTTTTCATTTTGACAATTAGGCCACTGTATACACAGTATGCTCTTCCAAAAGTTAAGTGCATTTTAGGTAATGGAGCCATTATTCGATTTAGATTTGTAAGCCAAGGACATGAAATTTTAGCGTCTAATTGGAACTCCTATACTGTCTCTTTTTGTTGTGTGAATACTTTTTGTTTGAGGTGTTTCTTTCCCCCATGTAAACAAAAAGAAGGAGTCATCGTCATGCAACTCACAAAAGTCATGCTAATTATTTGCCTAAATTAGTTTACATATACTTTTCTTCTTTCAACATTGCAACGTTTACTAAACTAAAAATAAAGTTCATGACTTGAATCAGTTTTGCATTGGGGTGGGAAAGGTTGTCGGATGTCATGCGAAAATTTTCGAATTTTGGGTGTAGTTTACAGTAAGCTTATTCCAAACTTTTAATTTAAAAATTCCCAAACTTTAGAAAATTATATTTTTAGAAATTGTAATGTTTTTAATGTAATTTCAATTACCATAAATGGTTTTAGCAGCGTAATTATTACGTGTTTTTTTTTTTTACTTATTAATAAAATTAATTGTAGCTGAAGGGCAATTTAGTTGAGTTGTCTATTTTTAAGTACAAGTTTTGTGATTAGATGCGCATTTTAGTATGAAGGATTTAACAGTGTTTCAGAGAGAAATTTTTCTTTTTCTTTCTTTTTTTCGTTTTTTTTGTTGGAGTGGGACGATGAAAAGTCGTTGTCAGTGGATTTGTAATCGCGCGGTTGCCTTGGTGCCTATTTGGATATTTGGTGTGGGCAGGAAGAGCTGAGAGTGTCGGGTACATTGTACGATTAGTAAAGGAGCAAACGTCTGTCGTTTCCTTAGCAATGAAAAGGGCACACGCAGTGACTGACGACCAAAGTCTATACTTAGCTATGAATGAATTCAATGAGATAAAGAAAGTTTTCTATTTCTTTTTTACTGTGATTAGAAGATACAATTACTGTACTTGATGAGTGGAAATGACGTTAACAACATGTGATGAAAAAAAGAGAGGTATTCTTTGTGTGGGGCAAAATCTCTTCATCTTACTTAATACTGATTGCTGTTTTTATTCTTATTTAATGATCTCACTGTTGACATTTTGCATTTGCAGAGCCTTTAACATTAACTGTTTGTTTCTTAAATAAAGGAACAAATAATTTGAATTTTTTTAGCATTTTGAATACTTTAAAAAATGAAATGATGATATAATAAAGTGAGGACATCAGATGGTCCAATTAGCATCTAAAAATATATTTAAAAAAAAAGTGCTAATTCTATGAATGGAAGTTATGTTTAAAAATAGATTTAAATATTTTAATGTGCAGTGCAATTCAATCCAATAGCGTGTGTAATGCAACGCTACAAATGAATTTACGCAATGATGATTTTTGGGCATCAACATTCTCAGTATTGGCTTTTATACTTTTATGCAGCTGTTGTACATGGGCTTTGCAATGCCAGCAAAAGCTTTATAACTTTGATGAGCATATGATTATGTATTTATATTTTGCTGGTGACTGGGTTACACACCGCTGAGGTTTTTGCGTTGGTTTCCGTGTTACATCTCGAAAATCGATATAATGAAAGAGGAAGTCAGTTATCTGGAGAGAAAGAGAAATCGAGGATGTTGCTTGATTAATATATAAATGGCATCTTCCATCATCCAAATAATCATTTTATAGTGAAATTGACAACTGTTGAACATTCGCTGTGTTTGTATTTTGTGTGTGGCCTTTAGGAGCCACTGTACGTGTCTTTTGGCTGATTAATAATCAACTCTGCAGTTTGATTTCACTTGAGATTTGGCCAAGAAAAGGACATCGTTAAACATGCTGGACAATTGTGATTACATGAGGGCCCTTGATGATGAAGAAGGCGTAATCATGGCTGTGACATAATTACATCCGGTCTACGATTTTGTTCATTAGCTTCTCTAATTTCATCGTGCAATTACTTTTCATGTCATTTGTATAATTTTTGCTGTTTTTTTAATTGGGTTTTGAATTTTTTTAATTAATAATTTTGGGGCCAATTATTGAGTTTTGATTGGTCATGACGATAACCGGTGATAAGCAACTGCCTGCAACTATGAACTGTGGTATGACTTCCGGTTGCTATAAAAGAAGGGATTGTAATGGTGCTAATGGTGTTGGCAGTGCTGTCGGCAGTGGCTGTGGTGGGGCCAGGGTCACTGAAACTGTCTGGTTTCGCAGAATGAGTTCGCTTAATTCAATTCGTTCGAGTAGCATTGAAGAAGAGACGGGTGATGATTTTGAGAATCATTCATCATCTTCTGGACTTGATTTGCATGTACCAGATGACATTTTAATGCGATTACGAGAGCTGGCAGCTTCTGTAAGTTATTTATAAATTTCAAATTTAATCTTAGGGAAATTTTGCATACTCAGCTGAGGAGAAATTGTTTTGTCCTTGAGGTTCTGATGAGAGTTATATGGAAATTAAAGTGTGCTGTCAGTAGATGGCGTTGGGTGCCTTGTCTTAATATTTTAATAATTATTACGTATTTGAATATTAAATTGATGGATTCGAGTATTTAAAATTTTGATTTTTTGTGTGTATTGTATTCGATTTTTTCAAAAATTTTAATTTTATTTTATCTATTATTTAATATTTGAATTTTTCTTTAGTTAAAATCGATCAATTGTTTGCTAGTATTAATGGTCATGCATTTGGTATCAAAACTAGTTTTTTTTGGCCAGTTATCTGTGTGGCCGAGATATTGTGGTCCACTCAGACAATGTTAACTCTGATAAGTGGCAGAGGTTCCCTCATGGTTCAGCACTTGCTCCATTATTGAATATTTTTCAACTGTCTCTTTGACAAATTTAAAACGAAAGGCGACACACATTTACTTTTATGCTGATTATATTTTTTTATTATATGAAATTGATCATTTATACTTGATGAACTAAATTTAATACTAAATTTTGACAGACTTAATTGGGAATTGGTTTAGAGTTCATACAATGGAGCTAAGATAAATCTCTGTGTTACTGGAGATTCGTTTCTTGAAATAATTAAGCATGGCTATTTTATAGTTGAGAGAGTCTTTGATAGTTTTGTATGAACTTTGTGTTTTGGGGTTAATTTTGATGATAAATTGTCTCTCCACATGTTGACAAGATTTGTGCTGGAGTCATAAAAGTTGGTTATATACTGTAATGCGTCGTCTTAAATGACATTTTAATGACCAAAAATCGATGCTAATTAAAGCTTATATTTATCTTTTGTAAAATTATGGCTCTTTAGTGTAGTTTCCAAGGACTAATGCAAATTGGACCAACTTCTACAGAGCAGTCAGTTTGGATCTTAGGGTTTAAGGATGTCTTTGGGATTCCATTTGACGAGCATACTATATATCTAAAACTTATTTAAAAAATGAACATGAAACTAAAGATGGTGCTCTTTTAAAACTATTGTTTTTTGCATTCAATGTGTAATGCTGTACAGACTGTAAAGAGATCTAATGAAAATGCAAATTGCACTTCATGTTGTTTTTCCAAGATTGTAGAATTGTTTATGTTTAAGTGTGGGCAGATTTACATTGTTTTGCTGTGGACTAAAACGAAGATGTGGTTATTTTGTTGGAGAATTGAACAGGTCAAGCGTTAATCTGTTGGAAATTTGGTGATTTTTGTTTGTTTTTTGGGGTCACCGGTGTTAAAATAAAGTCAGTGCAGCAGTTAGTGGATCTTCCCAATGCTGTCAATTGCTATTTTAGTCAAACGTTTATTAAAGTGGCTAAATGAGTTTTTTTAACTTATTTTTTTACACACGTTTTTCTTAACGTTAAATTTTGTGACATTTTAAGAAGTCTCTTTTTGTTCAGATGAGACGTGAGGGTAGTGTTGGTGGTGGTGAGTGGGAAGGAAATCCATAATTTTTATTGCATTGAAAGCTATTGAGCTAACATTAAAATACGGTATCAAATTTGTGCTACAGTTTAAAGTCGAACTATTGAAACGTACAAGTGTTGCCTTAAAATCGACAAGGATTTAAAAGTTTAATCTTGAAACCTACTGTATGGAGAAGACACACATATAAGAAAAAGCTTTAAGCAAATTAAAGTGGAACTTATAAAAAAAGTTTGATGTGGTGGGGTGTGAGGGTTCATTTGGTTTATATTCATATGGGAGTTTAATTATCTACGTTTCTGTTTTGAAATTTTTCTTGTACAATATAATAAAATGATGGCACATGGGAACTACACTTGCTTTGTTACTTTGTATGGTGCCGTATACTGTAGCTCCCTAAACCCCAGTCTTCCTTTCTGAAATCTAATGTTTTTGATTGAAGTTTTTTTTTCTTAAAGGGGGATGGGGAAGGAAAGCCATAAAGATGTAAAAAGTTAATATTACTTTTTCCAATTTGTTTTATTCATACGATTAGATTTTTTTTTTTGGATTTTTTTAATAATGAATTTAGGGCATCTGTTAAGAAATTGAGATGATACGGTATGTCGAGGACTACCTAAAGTATATTACAAATTTCGAATGGGTTTTTTTTTTTGGCTTGGTTTTTAATTTTTAAAAATTCAAATGTGTGAAAGATATTCTATTCAAAGATTGTCTAAGATGAATTTTTTTAAGATTTTAAAATTTCTAATGATTTTTTTTTATATGCTTTAAATTTCAATGACTTTTGTTTAATTTTTTAAATCTGAATGATTTGTTCTTAATTTTATAAATTTCAATGATTTTTTAAAAAAAATTTAAAATAAGAATTTTTAAAAAATTTTTTTAAATAAGAATTTTTAAAACATTTTTTTAAATAAGAATTTTTTAAAAATTTTTTTAAATAAGAATTTTTTAAATACGAATTCTTTTTTTTTAATTTAAATGATTTGTTTTTAATTTTTTAAATAAGAATTAATTTTTTAATTTGTTTGAATTTGAAT
>JAAFCF010002710.1:8119656-8138185 GCA_013389785.1 Helicorthomorpha holstii | reverse complement strand
ATTAATTTTTTAATTTGTTTGAATTTGAATGATTTGTTTATAATTTTATAAATAAGAATTCTTTTTTTATTTTTTTGAATTTGAATGATTTGTTTTTAATTTTTTAAATTTGAATGATTTTTTAATATTTTTAATTGAATTTTTTTTTTAATTTTAAAATTACAAGTATTTAAAATTTTAATTTTTTATTTAACTATGGAAAAAAAAATTTCAAATTTTCAAATTTTAGAAACATTCAAATAAAACAATTGTCTTAAAATAATTTTTAAAACTTTTCGAATTGTTACAATTAAATAACAACACTTGAATTTTAAATTTTTTTTATAGTTTTTTTAAGTCCCAGTGTTCATTTCTAGAGTGCATTACAATTTATAAGGACTTCATTTGAAATTTAATTAAAGTATACAATTACTTCTAAAAAAAGCATTTATAACGATGTTAATTACCGTTTTTGTTCATATCATTTTGCTCCAAATATTTAAATATCAATGGAGACGATGTCTCATGTTGAGACGATAAAAAGACGGAAATTAATTATAATTTAAGTTTCCTTAATGTAAGTTATTCATACTGGCAGCATATTTTTGTGAAGATTGAAAAATCAGAGCTGCTTAATAATAATAATAATAATGTATATACTTAAGATATCTGATTTATTATTCCCCATCTTCACAATATTAAGGCGTAGTATTGAACTAATATATTTAAGATGTCATATACTGATATTTACTTTTCTTCCACCCACGCTTTTAATACAAATAGCTGTAAACACTGAAAATGAAACATCATCATCGTCATTGAAATAGAAGTAGGCCTCTTCTACATACGCCGGTATATATTGAAAAAAAAAAAAGAGTTTTTGGTTTAAGCAGACTGGTTTAAGATACATAGACCAATGACATTTTAGCGTATTAGTTGAATTGTGAAAATGGCTGTCGATCGATACCCAAAAAGCTTATAATAGTTACTTTTTTAATAGCCTCCGGATGGGATATGCCATGGCTTCAATTACCACAAACATTTCATCTTTTATTTTACTTGTTTGATTTTGCCAGGTGAAATATGAGATGAAAACATGACCATCTAGATTACAGTAACTCTGGAACTTTTAATTCACGTGTTTTGGTTGCTATGGAAACTCAAGAACGCTTTTCAGGTTTTATCTTCTTTGATTGATAGAGTCATTTAGCTTCACGTGATTATTAATTCTCGTTTTATTTAACTTATTTTGGAATGTTTGTCAAAAAAGTTAATGGCAACATAGGTTACGGTTGAAACTACTGTGTTTTACGAGTGTATATAGGAGTTAATTAATGAGTATTAGACGTTAATTAGTTTTTCAGTTGTTTTAAATGTGTAGGAGGATATACATTGTAGATACTCGGATGATTTTCTAAATTGGAACACTACTTTAACAGTTAAAATAAAGAATTGATACTAAATCTTGTCATTTTCGATGAAGATTTATGAGAAATTAAATAAACGAGACTAAATCGTATCGTTTCCAATGGCTATTTGTCTCATTTCTTTCTTGACATGAAGAAAAGAGATGTTCCAATTTAGAAAATTCACTCTGTAAATGTAGATAAATGTGTGCAGGCGTTAAATCCATCGATTAGAAAGAGTACACTCAGCTTTGGAAGTAATAATCGTTTTGTATAACTTTTGTTGTCATTTTGGTGAATTTGCTGCCTACATGTAAGTTACTAATCATCCACTAAATTCTAAATGCTAACAGGATTTGTCTTACGTTGAGAACTTGCTTAGGGCAACCAAATAACGGTCACTTTTGCAATACAGTAAAATAAACTGTAAGGTAGGATAACGAATGTGTCCTAATGGCTTAATTTCTTCTGCCATTAAACTCAACAAACTCAGTGTTCATCATTCTGCAAAGTGTGTGTAAACTCAAAAATAAATCAATCGAGCATCTTTGCTGTTTAGATTTGAATAGTTGTTGACACTGTATATATAATTTGAAACACTACAAATTCTACAAAGGAATTTCGTTTTATGACAATTACGATACTTATCATTTGAAATACAGTGTTGTATATGTTTGAACTTTTCTTAATAATTTCTTTTACTTATTTATTTATTGGGTACTTGGCGTTTACATGACCTGACTTGGCACTGCCTATCTTATCTCGGTCTATGCTGCATATAAATTTTTTTCATCTTAGCAAAAACTTCATCGAAAGAAAGGCTGATAGTTTTTTTGCCTTGCGTTTCTCAAGCATTGTAGTTGAAGAGTAATGAAGTTATAGATGATGGGAGTCAGTGGTTGGGCATCACATGCAATCTTTTTTTAATCAATTGTTGTTGAGATGTAAAAGAAAGCGAATACGATGACTGCTTTAATGGCTTGTATGAATATATAAATTCGATTGGCATGTTTATGGTGTCTTTATTATTTTAGATAGCAAAAATTTCTGCTGTTTATGTTTGCTCGTAATTTTCATATATTGAAATGCCTATCGATTTCACGTCATTTCTGACCGACAAATTTATTTATGATTCGTCGTTATTGTCTTATCAACTTTGTTGTAGTTTATGAACTTGATTTTTTGATCGTAACTGAAGATTTTACTTGAAAAGTTAAGCAATGGACATTTTATTATTTTGAGATTTCATGTATATAACAATAAAAAAGAAAAACCTTCAAATTTTTAAAATTTAAGAATTTGAATGTATGTTTTCTCATTTAAAAAAAAAATTATTCCAAAGTTCTGAACTGAATTGTCGAATTTGAAATTTTTATTGGTGAAGTAACTTATTGCTAACAGGTTATTTTAATGGCTAACTTGGACTTATTGAGTCTATCTAGTTATCTTTGTTAAATGCAGTATATAAATAAATGAGAATGGGAATGTTGAGATTGTTTTTAATTAGCAATCGATAGTCATAAATATTTTGCTAGGAAGTGTCGTAAAAGCGATTGCTTTGAATAAATTTAAGATAATGTTTGTTTCGTTCAGCTTTTATAGTAAATGTTTAATGGCTAATTTGACATGACGATTTTTCTAAAAGTCGTAAAAGTCTATCAAAATCAAAATATAAACAATCCAATTTTTTTCAGCACTTAACATGTCATTGTCTCTATTAACTTAATTTAGGTGATGTCATTTTTATGGTTTCTATTTATGAGGCAAAAAAGGAGATAAATTTGGGCTATCACTATATGCAGATTATTCTCTATTCAAATTTGGTTTAATTTATTTTAACACGTGAAAATAGAAAATTGTATTTAGAATAAATTTTATTTAAAAATTATATTCTAAATAAAGGCTTGTATTTTATTTTTGGCTATGAAACCAAGGTTTGGAATTTTTCTAATATTTGAAAATTCGATTTTGAATAGATTTAATTAAAAAATAAACATTATTTTTCGGCTATGGAATCAATATTTTGAATTAATTTAATTAATTTTCGGGTATGTAATTAATTTTCGGGTATCGAGAATGGAATCAAAATGTTGAATTAATTTAATTAAAAAATAAACATTTTCGGGTATGGAATCAAAATTTTGAATTTTTTTAACGTTTGGAAATTCGACTTTGAATAAATTTAATTAAAAAAAATAAACGTTTTATTTTCTGCTATGGAATCAAAATTTTGTATTTTTTTTAAACATTTGAACATTTGAAAATTTGAACATTTGAAAATTTAAACATTTGAAAATTTGAACATTTGAAAATTTGAACATTTGAAAATTTAAACATTTGAAAATTTGAACATTTGAAAATTTGAACATTGAATATTTGAATCATTTGAACATTTAAACATTTGAAAATTAGATTTCGAATAAATTTAATTAAAAAAATTATATTCTAAATAACCATTTTATTTTATTTTTGGCTATGGAATTAAAATTTTTAAATTTTTTTATTTTAAAGTCTAAAATAATAATAAAAAAAATTATTTTTTTGAATTACTGTGTACGATTATAAAACTAATCAACTTAGTTAAATCAGAAATTATTAAAAAATTAAATTAGGCTGTTCTGTTAACCGAAAATTTTATTATAACGAACAAAAACGAATATCTATTGAGCCAATTACACAATAAATTTAGTATTTAGGAACTAAACTTAACTTAGTATTCAAAAACTGAAGTGACTGTACAGAATTTTATTTTTAAAGGTAGACAAGTCAATTTCGATTGAAAGGACTAAATTTGTTATACTGTATATTGACTAAAGTAGTAACGTTGATGCTTAATTTGTCTGAAATACTACTTTGATGTGCAGTACTCAATTTCGAGTTTTCACCAAGGGCTATTTTCCTCTGCTAACTGACTCCACATTGTTTTTATTTAATTTAAAACGTAACAAATGCTTACGTACTGTACTTTGGAAATGTAGCAGTTTTCGCTTTCTCATTGCGCTTATACTAAAAAGAGCGTATCTATCTATCCAGTGAGTGTAATAATGTATGCGATGAAATGTTTAGCGATTGGTCGAGGCGGGGGTGGATTCTCATGCCAACTAAGTACAAATTCAGTACCTCTATATAGCGTTACCATGGCAACACCATCCCGTGTGTTCATCATTGTGTATAGAGGTACATATTATATATTATAGACTTTTATATTGCGGCAAAAAGTACTGTACACACTGTTGTGTTGTTACAGTTGAGCTCTGACAACATACTAAAATCAAATTGTTTTTATTCTACGGGTGCGCGCAGTTACTACGCGCGCGTGTCGGCCTTGTGATGGAACTGCGTCGGTTGGTTTTATGTCATGTCTCGATGGTTACGACTACGGCTACGGATACTTGTGCCGGTGGCTTCTGCCTTCTCCGCCGCCGCCACCGACGTCATCACCGCTGCAACTGCATCTACCTCGGCAAATAAGAATAAATTATTATTATGCGTTCAATGGCCAAAAAGGAAAGAGAAAAAAAGATATATTTCGCTTATTTGGATACGCTTTCTATTATTAACATTGATAATAACCGGAAATATTTTTTTATTTTTCCGGTTGACAACACTGCGCCGCTAAAACCAAATATACGTTTAATAGAAGTTTAAAAATAAGTTTTTAATTGTTGGATAATTGTTTTAAATTACTGTTACAGTTAATTAATTGAGTTAATTAGTAATTGATTGAATTAGTGGGTTAATTATTAACATGCAATATTTAAGCTTAGCATCACTTGGTATTGATTAATGATCAGCAATTAATGTGCGTCATTTATTGAATATTTCTTTTTCGATGATGGATTTTCAACAGGAAGTGGGGATTAAATTTTGAAATTTAGTACTAAACCTTGATCTACTTTGAAATGAGAGCCAAATTCTACCATTTTTAAAAGTGATGCTTATTTTTTTTTTGTTGATGTCTATATGTGAGTTTGCCCAACTTCCGGTTTGAGTGGCAGTGTTTCTGTGTGTTAGTTACATTGTTTTCTTTATACACAAGCATCATTTATCTTCACCGTACAAAGTTGTTCACATCTATCATGAAGAAAACAGTCTGGAGAATAAGAAGGTCATCAAAGTCTCAAGATGAACAAAAAAATAAATAAAAAAGAGTTAAATCTTGTTCTGCAAACTAATTTGTAGCCTAGTTTCCGTTTCCTCGTGTCTTTTTTTACACTCATTTTTCTTCTTCTTCTTTTTTTTGTGGAAGATGGTGTCATGGTCATACTTAGCTGGACGAAAGAGAAGATTTAAATCTTAAAGCAAAAATCTTCTTGGAAATTTATTGTTTTATATCATATTGTATTATAGTTTTTGTGAGACTGGGACCACCTGTCGATGCTAACTTATTAGTGTCAAAAAGCATTGTTTTATATGAAAATTTACACCCAAAACCAATGGAAACATCAAAAAAAGTCATTTTTATTGCAAATATTACAAAATATATGCACAATTGGGCTATCGCATTGAAGATAAATGACATTGCATAAATGGAACAATTGCCCTTGTGGCTTTATAATATGGTCATTTTGTAATGGCCAGTTTTCGTGTTGAGCATCAATAACAATTCCCAGTGGTTAATATTTATTAACATAACCTTCATATTTGCATATTAAACATAGAAAAAACTCACACAAGTGGGATCATTCACTGTGTTTTTGTGTGTTTATCTTTAAAAAAAATTTTTTTTGGTTGTTTTCGATGGCCATGCACTTTATGAAACGATATAGCAAAAGGGCTCAAAGTGATCCGTGGATTTCTGATCGCATCCGACGATATTTTTTTGACACTCGACGATGTACGGTTGCATCCAACAATTTAGTGGAGAATGGTCGTCTGGCAGCGCTGGTAAACATCACAATAATTATTATATATTTTCAGTCATTAAGTTCTTGTTGGGGGCCATGACGATGTGATGATTTCACATGTCTATTTCTAATCAAGTCAATGTACACGTAATAATGATAATAGGAAAACTGCCAGTACACAAAGTGTTTCACTAGTACACTTTTCATAGCTAGAAAGAGATGGGACAAATGGGTATTGAAACTGATGAGATTTAATAGATTTGGTTCTTCAAAAAAAAAAATAAAAAAGCTCAGCATTTTTATTGCTCAATAATTGAGAAAATCACCTATTTTAACTTATAACTTACTGTAATTTATATCATGCATATAGCAATTAAGGAAACGTTATTATGCGTAACTCACGTGCTTTATCATTTTATTTTTTAGTTCTCACCAGTCTAAATCTTCTAAGATCATTTAGAACACGTCTTTTATTTTTTTAAAGAATTACAAACGTAACCATAAAATCTACTGCTCACGTGCCGTACTATTAAAATATAGAGAAAATAGATTAACACGAAATCGTTTAACACAAAGTAATTGTGTGGTTCTGACCAAACACACATTTCATATGAAGAAATACAGTGGAACCCTGTTAATACGAAACGGTCGGTACCGAGTTTTTTTTCGTATTAAACGAATTTTGTCTTAAGCATAAAAACACTAAAATGACATTTTTTAAGAGTACTGTACATCGTATTAGATACAAAATCTACATTTCAAAATATTATGCATTTTGTGCATTCACATATGCATAGATGCTTTTCAGAAAAAACAGTGCAATTTAAAATGTTTTTATGAAAACAAGTAAAAAATGTATTGATTTTGTATTTGTTTTTATAAAAACATTAAAAAAAACTACATTTAATCCGTCGGTATATGCAATTTTTCATTCGGAGAAGCGAAATTTTTTCATATTAAGCGGATTCTGTTTCGTATTAACAGGAAAAAAATGTTTGGAAATGCCTATTCTTTATTTTGGGACCACAATGTTGTTTTCTATTAAGTGGATTTTTGTATTAAGCGACTTTGTATTAACAGGCTTTTCACTGTTTTTCAATTTCCTTAGTTTCGTGTTAAACGGTTTTCAATGTCTGGTAATTTATGTTAATAGAGGCGCGTTTAATTAGGCCATTTAAAAATAGTTTTATTTTAATACAGAAGTTGATCTTTGTATTTAAAAAGCAAAACGTGTGATTACTTTTACGTATTTATAAGAAGCATAGTGTTTTTATAAGTGATTTAATCGAGATTACATAGGATTGTATTAACGTCATTTGTGAAAGCGCATTATGAGGGCGGTCAATGTTATGAGTGTCTTTTCAGCCGATTTTATATGTGTGTGTATGTGATAACTTGTAATTGCATTGTGATTTTGGCTTAGTGTGTCATGGACACGAATTCGATTAGTTGGCTTCAGTAGCGTTAAAGTCAGAGTTGCTGTAGATGATTACTGACTGTAACGTTTAATAACATTGCATTTGGGTTGTCGTTTTCTACTGCGATTTTCACAGAGAACAGCAAACATGTGGAATTTGGAGAAAAAAAATTTTCAATTTTAAATAATTGTATTTCAAAAAGAAAATGGAATTATTTGAAAACGAAAACCACTTAACTGCATAAATTAGATTCTAATTGAATTTTTTGTGATTGCTGCTCTTGTAAATCAAATCTTATGAAATCAGTTTGTCCAATTGAGTGCTGAGTTACCAAATACAGTTAACTTGGGTATTTGGACTGCTGAAATAGGTTAATTAATTATTGATCAATTATTTACTAGTTTATTGTTTAATTACCTGTAGGTTTAGTGTGTAACAAGTTAAAACTTATGAGTTGATTCTTTCGTTCAAAATAGCATTACATTCGTTAATACAGTATATAGAAAAACCAACACCGGAAATTGAAGAAAGTATTATTTTTCTGTGTGAAATTGGGTTTTCAGTGACATAGAAAAAGTAACCTAGTACAGTAAGTTACTTAGTGGTAAATTTTGTAATTAAGATTGAGAACGGCCATGATAGAAAATAGTTGAATTAATTATCAGGAAATGGATTTTCAATTAAAATGGTTTGTTTTGGTCAACACAAACTCGTTTATTTCTTTTTTTTTTCTTTCTCATTATTAACTTGTTGATTTGATTGTTTACTATTATTACGTTGAAAATGAATTGATTTTTTTAATTTTGTTTTTTATGTCTTGTTATAACAAATCATTATAATTGAAACAGGTTGGTTTTGACTTATGTTGATTTGGGAAATTAGCTTCACTTGATTAACAAATTGCTAGAAACGCGGTTTTTCACTTGTTTACTTTGTGTGAAATTATTGAAGCGATTTCAAATGAATTTTTTTAGTCTTGAATCAGATTTGATGGATGATTTATTGAGAATAGAAAAGAATTACTTTCACAGGCAGCTCATCATTTATAAAAATACTGTAATTGCTAATACGCAGGTACATTATGTGCAGCTCATATTATTTTCCCAACTCAATTAAAAAAATACAAATATATGTTTTTTTTATTAAATTTGATCTTGAAAAATTAATTGGTTGTGCTACAAAACGCACTTAAAATCTCCCAAAAAATAATAATAAAAATTTAAGTTATTTAATTTGACCAACACTTAATATTTTTTGTATTTGGATTAATAATTTTACTAACTTTTTATAATAGAAATAGTCTATAATTGTGACCTACTGACTGTGACATTCTAAATTCAGCATTATTAGAATGCAACTGTAAATTGAACGTTAAAAACAATACTGCTCAAATGCATGCCAGCTTAGACGAAAAATAATCGCAGTTGGTTATAAGGTCACATTCTAGTGACATAACACTGATTATTATAATCACAACTGTAAATTATAACATTAAACGTTACGTGATTTGCACCGTACGAAAATATGCCGTGATAAGTACGAACGCAGTCGGTCAAACCTTTTCTCTCGTCTTATGCTGGCTGAATTTCTACCGGTGCTGCTATGAAAAAGATGCCGTGAGAGGTGCGATCGCAGCCGGCAGAATACTTGTTTATTTTCCTCAGCAGAAAAGAAAAAATATTCGATTTCTCGAAGTTTACATTATTTTCTTAAAATATTTAGTTTTTAAAAATTAATTTAGAATGTTTTTAGAACAAATTTTTTCTTTTGTTAATAAGGACACATAACAAGTGACTCAATTTGGAGCTTGTGGTTGGACGTTGTTGAGACAATGGTGGTTGCTCAGGGCGTTATTTTTCGTAAATAAAGTCATTTAGTTTGTATTGTTATTGTTGTCGAGTAGCTAAAATCTTTTGCGATTGATTTCAGTGTTTACGTATCTTAAATAAGCTGTGATTGTCATTTTTATGTCACATCGACTTAACTGCTTAACCTCAGCCAATTGTTTACCATGACCTTTTTTACCGGGGTTATTAGATAAACATTTTCAAGTGTCTAGACATTTACAAATAACAAAAAATTATGTGCAAATCAACACTTAAAAAATATGTTTTTTTTTTGTAAGTTTAGGTCAGTAACCATTTAAAAAAGTTTTTCTTTTTTTTATTCAATAAGTTTCTTAACTGGAAAAGAAATCAATTTATTGTCAAAGTTTCTTTTCTTCTTTAATGAAGTATTTGTCATCAATTGATCAAAAAAATGAAAATGTTTACAAACGAATTTGTGTCACAAATTCAACACCGGATACAACTGATTTTTTTTAAAAATTTGACATTCAATGATTACTCAATTTTCATTTTGAGGTATCAGTTGACGTCATTGAGCACATATGCAGTAAATAATAATTTTTTAAATTAATTTGTTTAGATAGGAGGATTTTTGTTTTACAGCGCGAATAAAGAAACGAGACAAATTCTTACGAGTTACAATGGGCGTTTTTCCCGTTTCTATTTTGCACTGGAGAAAAAAGTGTGTTGAGTTTTTAAAAAATAGTCGATTTTATTGTCTAAATAGGAAAATTTAGTATATATTGTAAATTTGTATTTAATCAAATTTAAGCTTAGTGTTAAATCTTGAAGTCTATAATAGAATTTTAGAAAATTTTAAGGCGCTGAAATCGTTTAATAAATGTGTCTCATCTAAATGAAAGTTTGTGACTTTTTAGATTTAATCAATCGATTGATAACTTAAAGTGATAACGATCGAAGCAATATAAGTGATTTAATGACTGATTGACAGATTTAAATTTATCAGATTCGTTATTAAAGAAATTTTTTTAATTCGGTTTTTAACTGATGCTGCTGTGTATACTGTATTTTTGTGTAAAAGCCTCATATGTTAGATAAACCACCATCATGATGAAGTGAGTACATTATGTGGGTGTATAATTAGTAAGCTATATAATATTCATCAAGTGCTTCCTAGTTGCGGGTCATAGCGTGATTTATTTGATATATGCATAAGTTTCAGTAAATACTGTGTGTAAGATATGGTATATGCTGAAACACCATATCACCCTGTTATCGATATTTTGACGTCGAGCTCTGTTCAACTCAGCTAATCAACGGAAACCATGAACGCTTTAGGCATTATAAACACATGGCCATATCATAATACTGTATGCGAATATACCGGATGATTTTATCAATTGGAATATTTTTTCTATGGGAAGAAAAAACGTGGGACAGATTGTCATTTAAACTGATGAGATTTAGTCTCATTTCTTTATTCGCATTGTATATACTGTATATCAGTGTTCTAGTTTATAACATCACCCGGTTTTTTGTATTTAAGGCGCAGAAATTTAATGAGCGTTAAACGGAAGTGCGCTCAACGATACTCACAATTAGTTTAAAAAGAGCCTTCAACATTCCAACCAGCATATTTTCAACTAAATAACCACATAAGTTTAGTTTATTAAGTTTTGGACGAGATTATTATTGATTATTATTACTATTAAGCGAAATTTAAACTATAAAAGTATGTGTAATTGGTAACTATAGAAAAATGGCGGTAGCTATGGTGACCTAGAAGCGTCAATTTTAAGGATTTTGTTGCCTCGGACGTTTTTTAAGGGGTTTTCCCTGTTCACTTGAAAACATTTTAAAGAATTGTTAGTTTTGAGTAAAAAGAAAGAAGCATCCAAATTGTTATATTTTTAAATTACAGTGAAAACCTATTAATGCGACATTGCTTAACATGAAAAACCGGTTAACACAAAATAATACTGAGGTCTCCCAAATATCTTCTATGTATTTACATGCATTTTATTTCTTTTAACACGAACAAAAATTTCTTAACACTAAAAGATTTTGCTTGAAATGAATGACATGAAATATTTTTTTACAAGACACGACACGTGCCCTTGCCTGGTAAAAGGAAGTTAACTTGACTTCCTTCACCAAAGACCATTTTTGGGTTTTGGTGAAGATGAAGTGTGTTCTGAAGTCTGTAAATTGTGTTCAATTTAGTGAATTTGGTTCATATTTTATTTTACATCAATTTGTACGTGCAAAATGTAAGACAGAATCCCGTTAACACGAAGCTGTCGAGACCAAGATTTCTTTTTGTGTTAAAGAGGTTTTCTGTTAACTGTAACATGCAAAAAAATATATGTATACTGACCAAAATTAGTTAGTGTTAACGAGGTTTTGCTTCAAGTTAACGGAAAAAAATGTATGGAAATGCCTATACTTTAGTTCGGGACTGCAATGTTGCTTCGTGTTAACAGAGTTCGTGTTAATGAGATGCCACTGTATAATAATTTGGCATATACATAGTGTAGCTAATGTGTTGTTTAGTTTTTCTTTGATTTGTTTAAGACAAAAACTTTTTAACATGGATAAATACTTCGAACGAACTCGACCGTTTCGTGTTAAGAGGTTTTTACGGTATTTTGCATTTTTTTGTTAGATTTTTTTGTGTGTTGTTGTTACGCATGCGCAAATGCTAAGCAATTAAATATGAATTATTAAAGTAATTAATATTAAAACAAAAGCATCAATATTTTAAAAAAATAAATATTTTTGCAGCATGCAATCAATAACAATCTCAGCTTTTCAATATATACATATATAAAGAAGTGTGGGTATATTTATAGTTGGTATCCAGGGGTGGATACGCGGGTGTTTGTTACCTTAAATGAGGTCAGGCAGTACTTTAGCGTGGGAGTTTGATCAAAGCTTTTTCGGATTTGGAATTCAAAATCCAAAAGCTTATAGTTTACATTCTGCATATGTGTATATATATATATATATACATACAACCAATGCATAACCAATAAAGAATACAGGAGTGGAAGGCGGGGGTGGGATGGAATGAAATGGGGGGTTATATTTGGAGCAAATCCCAGCAGTCATCCGTATAAATTACACGCAGCCCTAGGTCGTAATACGCCTCACAATCCACTTTTGAGACCCAATGAAAATCCATTTTTCTTTTATTATTTTCAACTCAGATTTTCTTATACAGTTTTACACTTGTGGATTTCATCGATGCCTACAAAAACAATAAAGGCATTTTTTTCTGCTTTGAATATTTCAGTTTAGCTAAGAAATAAAAAAGTGGAAACCGCTCTTTAAAATTGCAAATACGAGAATTTGCCTCAAGTCAAGCGTTAATTTTATGTTAAACCTGTGCAAAGTTTGGCTGAGGGAAATTTGGGTTGGATTTTAAGAGGCATATTGCATGGACAAGAAAATTTTAAAGTATCGAAAATAAAATCTATGTTACAGTAATACACGTTTATGGCAAAAATAAAATAATCTTATTACTTATATTTTTTAACCAAAAAATACGTGAACGGAAATTGAATTTGATTAAATTTTTATGCCTGTTTTTTATAGTTAAGGCTTTAACTTTTTAATTTTCTTTTAATAATTGAAATTTAGAAATGAAATGAAATATTTTGTTTCGCAATGTACAATCATTTACTTTTTTAAAAAAAATTGTTAAACGTTTAAAATGAGTTTGTTTAAAAAAAATCTTGTAAATGTAATCCTCTATAATCTATTATTTAGATTTTCAAAAGAGATTCATAATATACTGTATGCACATTGAAGACTTGTAATAATATAGTGATGACATTTGAAAATGTAACCGGAAAAACAAATTCGACATTGACATAACTATTTGATTAGACATCCTCATTCTTTCAATATCTAATCAATGTTGTTTCTACATGTTCAATTGTTCATTTATGCACACACATTCACTTACATGTACAAGGGAATTACATACACAGAAGAAGAAGAAAAAGAAGACAACGACTTGGCTTAATTTTGCCTTTTAAATCTTTAAACCTGATTTTCTTTTCCTCGGTACTACTATAGCTTTCCAACGCGTCCGGAAATTGAAATTCTGTATGTGCATTTGCTCTAAAATTCAAAAGTTTTAAAGACAACTCTTAAATGGGAGGTGGGAGGGGGTTGTAGATGGTGGGGGTGGAAGGGTGGAATGGGAGTTATTCTCAAACAAATTATTACACTTGGAATCGTGTTTGGATAATGAATAATAATGCAACATCAAGTCACATACAGTGAAAGAGGAAAAGAAAAAAATTATTTTTTTTTGCTAATGGCAATCATAAATCTTAATATTATGTATTAACAAGAAGCTGAAAAAAATGAAATGAGAAAATGACGCTAGGTGATATTACATTATTAAAAAAACAAAAACAAAATGCATAAATATAAAGTTAAGGAAGTGTTCAAATTTTTATCACAAAAAAATAATTTACTTTTCTTTTAAAATGACGCTAATTATTTAAATAAGTTTGACCCAAAAGAGCACACAAGTTAACTAATGAAATGGCTTTAATGATATTGAATTAGCAAGTAACAAAAATTAGTCATGGAAATTTAAGTATGTTTATGGTTGTTATGGTAACTTGAAAGTTTTTAAAAATTAAAAACTGTTATCTAAGTTAGAAAATCTAAAGTGATCATGCTAATTTAAATGTTGACAGATATGTATGAGTTGTTTTTTTATGTATCTATTCAGGGTGATTTACAAAATTGGAACAGATAAGATTTAGTTTTATTTTTTTATTGGCACTGTAAGATACAAGGTTTAAATTACATTTTTTATATTTTTTTGTGCATGTTGAGATGTCAGTCATTTTGCAATTGGATCTTTACTCGTGTAGTTATATGTTGTTAGTTGAAACAGGTATGTCTAAAACTGAAAATCAGTCATTTATAGTGCTCATGAATAATTCAACTAAGAAACTAACTTAAGTTATGTATAAAAAAGTAATTGGATAAATGTTTTGTATTCTTTTTAAAGTACGGTAAATTGAGATTATATAAATGGTTTCTAAACAGATTGAATTGACCGTTTTAAAAGATACGATTGAACCTGCTCTATATTTTGTCACTATGATTATTTTAATTTAGTCATGTAACAAAATGTAATTCAACACTGCAAAAGCCTTATCAGTATGAAAGGTAAAGGTTAACTATCGCTTTACATACGATCGGTCATTTATACATAACGAGTTGGTAAAGCGCTTTAAACAAATTTTTAACTATACATAATAGTATTATGGCTTTTCTAAATCTAGTTTTCAACAAACTTTGCATTGGGGCACCAGGTCACAACAATTGTTTATTGCTTTCCTAATATACGCAATTGACATGCATTTAATCTATTTTGGACAGTTTTGCATTCATTCAAGACATTTTTGCATTCATTCAAGACATTTTTGCATTCATTTAAGACATTTTTGCATTCATTTAAGACATTTTTTGTATTTATTTAAGACTTTTTTTGCATTTATTTAAGAAATTTTTGCATTTACTTAAGACATTTTTTGCATTTACTTAAGACATTTTTTTGCATTCATTTAAGACGTTTTTGCATTTAGTTAAAACATTTTAGCATTCATTCAAGACATTTTTGCTTTCGTTTAAGGCATTTTTCCAATTATTTAAGACATTTTTGCATTCATTTAAGACATTTTTGCATTCATTTAAGACATTTTTTCATTCCTTTAAGACTTTTTTTTGCATTTAATTAAGACGTTCTTGCGTTAGTTTAAGACATTTTTGCATTTACTTAAGACATTTTTGCATTATTTTAGGGCATTTTTGTATTTATTTAGGATATTTTTGCATTTATTTAGGACATTTTTGCATCTATTTAGGACATTTTTGCATTCATTTAGGACATTTTTGCATTCTTTTAGGGCATTTTTGCATTCATTTAGGACATTTTTGCATTCATTTAGGACATTTTTGCATTCATTTAGGACATTTTAATTTGCATTCATTTAGGAAATTTTTTCTTTCATTTAGAAAATGTTTGTAAACGATTAAGACATTTTGTATACGTTTAGGACACTTTTAGAAAATTTTTGAAAGTATTTAGGACATTTTTATAAACGTTTAGAACTTTAGGACATTTTGCATACATATTTAAAACATTCAGGACATTAGTGCACTCATTTCAGACATTTTTTTGCAAACTTAAGGAGAATTATTTCGAAACATTTAGTCTATTTATGCATACTTTAGCAAATTACATTTTTTTGGTTGTAATTTGTGAAGTAAAACATTAAGATAAACACTAAGCATGAAATTTAATTTTCAGTTATAAATTTATTTTGCACAGGTTTTTTTTTTTCAATTTAAAGAAAATCTGTTTTATTTTTTTTTGCTTTCTTGTTCTTTAAATTTATATTGAGGAAATTATATGTGCTCACGCAACCATGGATGGAAATGAAGAAGACGACACAAAATAATTTAAGATTTTTATTATGTAAAATAGAATCAACTTTTAGCACGAATACAGGTGTAAATGGGGATTTTAACTTTAAAAAAAGTGACAACACAATCAAACACTAATAAAAGCAGCTTAGAAAAAATCATCAAGCATTTTTTCACTCTACAAAACACAGATACATTTTTTCATATAAAATAACGCTTTAGTGACTTTCAAAGTGTGGGTCGTGAACTATCACGACAAATTTCAGTAGCTAACTTATTGTTACTGTAATCATTTTAATGTGAATTTTAGAATGTGTTTTGAAACACTGGAATGGGTACGCCAACCTCGTTAATTTGATGAGCCGTTCTAAGTATAGTAATTCGAAGTTGATATGCTTCTGGACTCATTTCAGGCTAAAAATATAAATAATTGTTTTTATAGCCAGCTTTCTTGTGTATCCATCTGCAGTGGCCTCGGAAGTGCCTTGTTTCATTTGAAGGACATAAAACGTAATGAGTTAAGGCGTGCAATACTATAGGACCAATATAAGCTTAGACAACAGCTGTAAACCATCTGACTTTTATTGTTCTATTAGACCAGTACACACAGTGTCATAGACCACGGCTAGAATTACTTTTGCAAATGGCTGCTATTGCTGCTTCTGTATTTCATGTTGTATACTGGAGCATAATTATGCAGATATTGTATTATATGACTTGCGCAATTAGTACTATTGATATGTGTAAAGATGGTCTTGTTAAGTACGTGCAAATTGCACTCAGTTTAATTAGCAGCACATGCTATATAAGTTAAAACCATTAACCGATAACAAACGTGGCAAATTGCAATACAAAGAATTTTTACGTGGGTTTTAATTTATGCATTGAACAGCAGTTTTGCATTAACAATTAAGAAAAATAATTACATTTGCGATTTTTTTTAAAGCATTATTTAGGATTTCAGATTGCCTTCGTGTAAGCTTTTCAATACTGGAAGAAACATTGTTAATTACTGTATACAAAAATAAGACATCTTGTCAACTCCATTATATTATAAATTAAATAATGAGATAAATCGTCATTGAAGTCAATGTAACTCAGTCTCATCACTTTAATTAAAATAAAGAAACGAGACAAATTCGTATTTACACTGATGCATTTTAGTCTCATTTATTTACTGGTGAAAACTAAAAATTTTTTAGACAATTTTGAACTCGGCTCTGATTGGTAACTGTGATGCACGTGCGCAATACTTTTGAAATTCTACACGTGCCTATCTATCGTTGTCAAAGCCGTTTATTTTTATTTAATTTTTGTGCGCACTATTATTATCTAAGTGTGTCGTTAATCAATGGCAAATTGTTGGGTCTTATCGTATTTAGTCTTGGTTGAAGTGCTTCTTATGCTGTACTAAATTTAATGCATTTTTGCATTCGTGATTTATGGTGAAATTAAATGTAAAATCCTGTTTAGGAAATGTTTTTAAGTAACATACACGTACACGTACACCATGCTTTCTTTTTTTTAAAGAAAAATAGAGAGGAAGAGGCTTAATAAAAATTAGATAAGAGTAATTGCATCAACTGATTGTTAGAAAAAGTGTATATTGTCAACAACAGCATGATATAAAATACTCTTTTTGTAGGAAACACTTGAACATACTGTAGACAGACTTAAAGTTTAAAAATCTGCCGTAGAAACTGCGCAAATACGCAGCACATTGCATATTATACGCAGCAAGTCGCAATAATAAGTAATTACAACTTTTAAAGTTACATTCACTATGTAATTATGGGTAATATGAGGCAGAATAACATGCTATTTTAGCACAGATTTTAATATTCGTAGTAATAGACCCACGTGAAATTCAATCCCATAGCAACCAAATTGGAACATACTGTATTTATAAAAATATTTTAAACTAAAAAAATAAATTTAGAGTAGCAACCAATAGACATTAAATGACCATAACAACAAAAGCATTTGAAAATTTAAATCATTTGTTAAGGAAAATAATGTCAAGTTTCCATAGTAACCAAAAGATTTAGCGATTAGTGATTATGAATTATAATTGCGGTATTCTAAAAGTAAAGGATAAGAATGATTAGTCACATACAGTGGAATCCGTTTAACACGAAATGGTGGGTACCAAAAAATTTCTTCGTGTTAAACGAATTTGGTCTCAAAATAGTCTCACTAAAATGAAATTTCTTAGTGTACATCATATTAGATACACAATTTACATTTCAAAATATTATGCATCTTGTGCATTCATATGCGTTTTTGAATTCAATTAAAAACGATGCATTTTTAAATACAAGTAAAAAAATGTTTTGAATTTGTTTTTATAAAAGTTTTAAAACTTATAAGAATTTTGATTTTTTTTTCTACATTTTTGCTGGCATTGTATGCAATTTTTTTGTGTTAAGCGGGTTTTGCTTCGTGTTAACAGAAAACAAATGTATGGAAATGTTCGGGACCGCCGTGTTGTTTTGTATTAAGCGGAAATATGTGTTTTAAAAATTTGAATTTTCAAATAAATCATTCGAATTTTTAAATACTAAAAAACATTTGAATTTTCAAATACAGAAAACATTCGAATTTTTAAATAA
>JAAFCF010002710.1:8075481-8113357 GCA_013389785.1 Helicorthomorpha holstii | reverse complement strand
AAATTTTGAAATAAACACATTTAGTTTTCAAATACTAAAAAAACATTCAAAATTTTAAATACTTTTAAGCTTTACTGCATCTAATAACATCGATCAGGATCTGATCAGCTTTATCAGCTGTCAAGTTTCACCGATAATTGCAGCATTAAATCAGTTTAATATTTCATTGAAGTTACTATATTTAATATCATACACATGAAAAACGCCAGCAATGCATTTGACATATTGAATTATAGCGCATATAAAACGCATAAATATTCTTTGAATGGTATTTAGCCTTTATTTATTTTATATTTTTTTTTTGCAGGATACACGAACTCATGTGGTTGCTGAACTTTACGACACCGAAAAATCCTACGTGGAATCTTTACAAATCCTCGTAAATGTAAGTCATCATCATAATATAATACCTTTTCTTTACCTTTTTTTCTTTAATATTATAATAAAATTTCTTAAAATGTTGCTGTCAAAATCTCAAAAATCGACAAGCAACAGTGCATCAAATGCGTGAAAGATTATTGAGTATTCTTTTCCATTCCATCCGCCCTCCTCTCTTTCCCCTCCCCATCCAAATTTTCATCATCTTATGTATATTCTCACACTTTCAAGGTGTTGTAAGATTGTTAAATAGAGTGTGGGTTGAATATAAGGTGGAGAAACGTGTCCCATCAGTCACGTATTGTCCATGGGTGAATACGAGGAAGTAACTGATGATTTCACAGTCTGAAAGGTGTTATCCCCACCCCCTTTTTAATACAGATCCTGTCATACATCTTATTATTATCACAAAATTCCGGGTGATTTTATAATAAGGAACACCTAGTTTTACAATGCTAATGTGAGGTGCAATGGTGATTTATCTCGTTTGTTTCTTGTCATGGAGAAAATGCGAGACTAATTCTCATCCGTTTCAATGACAATTTTTCCCGTTTTTATTTTGCTATTGACGAAAAATGTTTTCTAATTAAAAAATTACTTTTATACTGATAAGTCATTGTTGGGACAATACAGACTTTTAGCTGAAACGGGCTTTGTGCAAATATATCATATTTTTTATAAGTTAATTTTTAAAATTATGAATTTTAAACTTTTTTTTTTAAACTTGAGGACCTTGTAATATTTGCTGCCTTCATAACCTAGTACAAACTTTTCAATTGCAGAGGGGAGTGGCATAATCTATAAGCTTATATTTTTTTAATTTAGTTTCAACCAACAAATAAAATGTGAGTTATAAAAAAGCGTGACAGTATGTTTGATTTAATTTTGCATAATTTTGCATTATTATGAGACTTGAGTGACGTTTGACAGGGTGAAGTGATGCTTTGATAACGTTTGTTTATCATCGCATCTCTTCCATATCTCTATGATGCCTGCGCAGTATACTGTAGTGACGTAACATTTTTTTTCAATTAACAGATATGAATATTAGTTTTAAAGCAACTTGTTAACTGGGGTGTTCAAAACTGTCAGACATATTCAGCCTGAAGTTATTAATATTCAGTAGATCATCCGAATGGCTGATTTAGTACTGCAGAATGTTTACTGAAATATACTTCCTTATAAGATATGGTATGTGTTCACATATGCGTGCTGACAAAAAAGAAACGGGAATGAACACCATTGCCTACAATCGATATTTTTCTTGCTTGTTTTATTACCAGTAAGTTGTACTGCATGTGAACTCGTACAGTGTCTTATGATCACCCTGTACATTGAAAATGGAAATTATATTCGACGCTTTAGCCAGTGTGAAGTGAAACATACGTCATGCATTGATGCATTATAAACTTCCGGTGGAGATTTTACCAGTTTAGTGTAGAATTTGTTGTATGGCAAGGTAAATGAGCTTAAATTAATATTAACATTGTAATTTTTAAATGTAGAATATTTAATTCGAACGCTTTTTATTTGAAAACTCAAATTTAAAAATTCGAATGCTTTTCGATTTGAAAATTCAAATTTAAAAATTCGAATGATTTTCGATTTGAAAACTCAAATTTAAAAATTCGAATGCTTTTCGATGTGAAAACTCAAAATTTAAAAATTCGAACGTGTTTACTACTGTATTTAAATTAACTGGAATTTTTTCTATAATTTTTTTTAAATATTATCTTAGTATCTGGCAATTAACTTTTAATTATAAATAAATGAACGACGAGGTTACTAAATCTCAATTTCGATTTAAAATATTTAAAAAAAAAATTAAAGCTTTTGATATATTATGTTGGGGAGTTTTATAATACTCGAGCGATTTTATTGTCAAGTTTTATGTGTAAAGTAGAAAATAATGGCAAAGAGATTAACGCATTCAACTGTAACAATTGGATACATTGTAAGCTTGGAATTTTTTTATGTACTTTGCATAGTAATTAAGTTTATGTCCTAATATGGATTATGGCGGAATGGGTAAATACAAAAATTAAACTACAATGAGTTTGGAAATGACAACAATGTTAGTGTAATGGACAAGAATTATTACGAGCTTAATACACATTAAACTTGCAATTTTTTTTTAGATTTTTAAAAATTAAGTATCTTAAGTTCACAGCTTATTGACGCCTTATACTGCTTACTGTGACGTTAAAAAAAAGTCTTTAGAAAAAACCTAAAGTTAAGTAAAAAAACCAAACTTTTGTGATGTGTACCAGGTAGTGTGTTTAAATTTCATATTGAATCTTTTTAATGAAATTATTTTGTGTTATTTGATTAGTTTTTTGGTATTACAGTATTTACATGACTAATATAAACAGATGGATAATTGATTTTTTTTCTATGGACTGGCTGTTAATTGAATAACATTTTTATTCTCTATGGAGAGTTACTTAGTTGTTCAAACAAGATTTTGTATTCATAACTCGTCGTGGCTAAGTTATTTATCTTTACAAATTAGTAGTAACAATGGAGATCGATTGAGTAAAAGAGCCTATTGTTTCAGATTTAGTATACATTATATAATAATAAATGTCCACAGAGATACTTAACTTATTGAATGGATCTTAAATCTCTCCTCAAATCTTCAAGGAATAATTAGTGCATTATAACTTAATATATTTTTCAAAATACCAGGTGATTTTCTCAAGTGGAACAAAGAAACGAGGCACAATTTTATCAATTTCAATTTGGTCCCGTTTTTATATTGTCATGTGAAAAAAGTGGGTTTCTTTTTTGAAATTAAATGTTTACTTGGCATCATTTATATAAAGACCACAACATTACAAAGTGAAGTAGCTATACGGTATCTACTCACTCTCTTAATTATTGGATTCAGCTATTGATCAGCATTACTATTGCATCGAGCAAAGAATAAGTTACATTTTTGATGGAACTAAGATGTATCATGTTTGGTCTGTCGATTTTGCTGTGTGGTTGACTTCCACACAGACGATTTTCATAATTGAAACACATACTGTAGATACAAGTAAACGATACAAATAACCATTAGAAGTGATAAGATTTCATCTCGTTTCTTTTTTTTTAGTAGATTTTTTTATGGCAAGAAATAAACGAGACTAATAGCCATAGGAACTGATAAGATTTAGTCTCGTTTATTTTTTTGGAAGTGCATTTCTTCATGGCAAAAAAGAGACGGGAAAAATAGTCATTATAACTAATCAGATTTAGTCTCGTTTTTTATTTATACTGTCATAAACAGTGTTTTGATCTAGAACATCACTTAATTTAAAAAAAATTTTTTTTTTGGGGGGGGGGGGGAATTTAAAAATCTGTCTAAAAAGTTTCTTACACTTAAAAATAAAGAAATTGAAAGTCTTCTTAAAAAAAGAGTGAAATCAATTCTTGGAAAAACAAATCAAAAAATATGTAAATGATATATTTACATGTCACGCAATTAGTGAAAATGTAGGTCTAAAAAATGATGAATTATTTTTTTTGTCTATTCCAGTTTTTTTAAGCATTATAAATACAAACAGTACGAATGATTATTTCTGATATCTGCAAACTTTATCGATTTCCATAATTGGCATTGAGGACAGCTTTTTCTTATTCCTTTACACTTGGAAATCGTTTCATAAATAATCAAATCATTATTTTTTGTTTGTAATGCATTGATAATGGAAAATTAAGTGACAACATTGATATCAGATATTTGGCTATTTATAATCAGTGTTAAAGTTATGATTGTTTTTTTTCTTTCTTTTTTGCTTTATTGTTGTCCGAATTTTAACTATTAAGATTTAGAGGTTTTTCTTTAATGTGTTATGAATGATAAAGATACCAGACTATGTTTTAAATAACTTATTCTTGTAACTTATTACAAGTCAAAAATAATAAATTGAACATCTGGACATGTATTTTGCCAATTTAGTAAACAAGGTTAATTATGGAAACAAAAAAACATAAGCAATAAACCAAAGTAAAAAATAGTAGTATACAGATTAAACTATGACAACTGTTCTACTTTATGACAGCTTAATTAATCTGGTTAACTTGACTAATAAGTAGCCAAAATGGCAGTTTTTTTATTGATGTCATTTTGGTAGATTTAAATTGACATTTTAATTTTGTGAGTCGCAGATGAGAAATATGCCGTGGTGGCTCCGAACGAAGGCGGCAGACAATTTTGCTCTACTTCGGCTGACCGTTTCTCAAAAGTCAAATATTCCAAGAAATATTCAAATATTAAAAGAAATATTTTGGAATGCTAACTATTTTAGCATATTGGATTTTTGAAAATGAAATCAGTAGAATTTTTTAAACTTAAATTGACATTTTAATGTTTTGAGCAAAAGACGCCGCGTCGTTGAAAAAATATGCCGTGGTGGCTCCGAACAAAGGCGGCAGAATATTCTGCTCTGCGTCAGCTGACTGTTTTTCAAAAATCAAATATTCGAACAAATATTCAAATATAGAAAAATATACTGAAATGCTAACTATTTTAGCATACTTGATTTTAAAAAAATAAAATTAGTAGAAATTTTTAAACTTAAATTGACATTTTAATGTGAGTCAAAGTCACCGCGTCATTGAAAAATATGCCGTAGTGGCTCCGAACGAAGGCGGCAGAATATTTTTTCTTTTTCAGCTGACTGTTTTTCAAAAATCAAATACTCGAACAAATATTCAAATATTGATAAAATATATTGAAATGCTAACTATTTTAGGTAATACGATTTTTTAAAAGTTCCTTATTTTTTTTTAACTTAAATTGACATTTAATGTTGCGAGTAAACGTCGCTGCGTCGTTGAAAAAATATGCCGTGGTGGCTCCGAACGAAAGCGGCAGAATATTTTGCTCTTCATTAGCTGATTTTTTTCATAATTCGATAAAAAGATTAATTATTTAAATAAAACATATTGGAATACTATATGTTTTCCTGAAAATGTTTTTATCTAATTTGAATATTTAAATAAAAACTCCCAAATTTTTAAATGTAAACAAAATCGTTACTGTATACTTTGAGCTTCTTGTTAAAATTTCACGTGTTTATCGCTTCTTTTAAATGAAACCGTCAGATAACACGGCACCTGTGTATTAAATAACTTAAGTCTGTTAAAGTAACGTTAATGGATGTTGTTTTTACACGAACATGGATATAATATTTTATTTTGATAAAGAAATCAGGGCGAGCCAACTCTTAAAATGTTTGAAGATGATAATCAATTGTTGCTCACAGCAACTTTTTCTGGTTTATTATCTGGTTTTGTTCATTTTCAAATTTTGTCATAAGGAACTCTGAAGCGTGAAACTTTATTTTAATTGATTTTGTCTGATTAGTTTGTTTTCGACGAGACTCTGAGTGTATTTGATTGAAGGTGACGAGTTTGTAACTTTGTATTGATCTTACAGCAAAATTACTTTACCCCTTTTCAAATTAATTTTTAAAGCTTTTGTGTAATTTGTTTTATAATGACTAGTACAAAATAATACAAACGAAATAATTAATTAACACTAGGGTTACAGTTTTTATAAAGGATTTATTGTTCTTGATTGAAAATTGAATTGTCATCAAGAAAAGCTTAGCAACTAATTGAAAAAATGACATTTTATTGTATTGACTCATTTCTTCATTAATAATTAAAATATATATTTACTGTAGGCGTAATACATTAGAAACATTAGAATTGGAAAATTTAAAAATTTGAAATTATATTTGAAAACATTCGATTGGAGAATTTAAAAATTTGAATTTATGTATTTACAAAACATTCGATTGGAGAATTTAAAAATTTGAATTTATATATTTACAAAACATTCGATTGGAGAATTTAAAAATTTGAAATTATATTTCTAAACATTCGATTGGAGAATTTAAAAATTTTAAATTATATTTGAAAACATTCTAATTGGAGAATTTAAAATTATATTTGCAAAACATTCGAATTGGAACATTTAAATTGTTTATAAATTAATTATATTTTAAATATTTCACAACATTCAAATTTCTAATTTACGAATTATTTCACATTTTGTTTTATATTTTGATGAAACAAATTTGAAATTTATTTTATCATTGTGTTTTGAATAGCAATTCTTGTAGAATTTTCGCAAAGGAATTTTTTTACTAAAAACTTATTGTTTTTTGTATTACAAGGTCGAATAGTTACTATATTTGTACTGACTAGCTTCTTCTTCTCCATCATTTATTAAGTTATTTGTTGATTTTGACATTTATGGTCTTGTTTTGTTTTTAATGTTTCAATTCAAAGCCAAAATTTTACTTTTTATAACTTTTAGTCATTTAACATATTTTTGTTGAAGTATAATTAAAATATTTAGCGTTGCATTGTAAGAGGCAAACGATTAATGTTTTTGTTTTGTTTGTTTTAGAAATACTTTCGTCCTTTAAAAAGTCCGGAATATTCAGGGATTGTGGATGCCCATTTAGTAGAGGAGATGTTTTTCCAAATTCCTGAAATTCTAAATCATCACGAGGTCTTTTTGGACGTACTAAAGCAAAGACTGGAAAACTGGGACAACAAACAGAAAGTGGGCGACGTCTTTGTAGAATCGGTGAGTACATTTCTAATTCAGTGTAAGCTTATCAATTTATCATTTTTAACTACACGCATACCGGTACTTAAAAGTGATAGACTTAATTACATCCTAAATATTTGAGTTTACATTGTTCAACCATTTATCTTCTCAATTTTGTCATTTCTCTTCGAAATGAATCATTGATATTGGTCGCCATGTGTTTGCTTAGATCGTCGGAGCCCCTAAACTTACGTCACACACATTGTTTAACTTACCTGGCAATGGAAAAGTAATTCCCTTGAGGCAAGCTTTAAATTGCATCCCTTTGTCATCAATTTAAAAAAGCAAATTAAATTAAATAAAATGACTTATATTCTTTAAATTTTAAAAGGTAAAGCATAATAAGATAAAGAAAAATAGACATCTAGTTTAGTTACTTTGTAGACATATTAATTAAAAAATAACATTCTTGTGTGTTTTTTTAAAAAGAAAATTTAAAAGTATTTGAAAATTGTAGTTATGATGGCACGTGCCTTTGTTAAATGTCAAATTAGACGAATTCGCGCGAACTTATGCGAGACAGGGCGACTATTTGTATCTATTATGCTGTACTTGTGTTTTTTTATTCACTGTCATTGTTGATAGAATTTATGGCGACAATTAAACGCGTTGACAGACGTTTAATTTATCCACATCTATATTATACCAGTTATACTGTACACCAGACTAAACATTTTATTACACTTCAGGAAGATTAAACATCCCGGAAGTGCTGGATTTATTTAGTCACTGGGTAGTAAAGGGGTGTTCATTAATCGCTCTTACAATACAATATCGACGTTATCTAAAATAATAATCATTTTTATGGCTCTCCCACATCTTTGCTTTTCCCATAATAAATAATTCACCAGTTATTTTTCTTTTTTTCTCCTATTTTTTGGGGGTTATTTTTCATCATTTTCTACAAAATCTTTTGTGTAAATCTTTAACCCGTTTGTGAAAGAATTGTAATTGGAAAGAGTAACCATTAAGGTCGTTAGCCACTCAACCCATGGACGGGATGGTTGTCCAAAATATTGACCCTTCCGGTGAAAATTAAACGTGACCTGTTACCTTTTGAATAGTTTTAGTTCCTGGTAATAATGTAAATTGTTTTTGCTTTTGGAAATGACATTTCATAGCTGAGGTGGCCATGCATTGGGGCCCCCATTTTGATTGACGTTATCTCTTGACATTATACACTGTGTAGAAACTAAACTTTTTGTTACATCTTTTAGGGTGGGTGGAGTGTGGGGGGTTAACTTGTTAAGAATTGGCTGTCGTTGGGTTGTGTTGTGTTGAGAGGGGTGCCAACACTGTGCTGCCAGACCATATGGGGACATTCGTGGCAGGCGCATTCGTCATTCATATGTAAACAAAACAAATGACCACATAAAAACTAGATCGCCAAATTTGATTAGGGGGAGAAAACCATGTACCTGTAATGTCATTTACAGTCTGAAAAAAATAAAAGCTTGGAATTATAAACATAATATTTCATCCTTCTCACTCATGCTTTCTTTTTTCTCCCCCTCGAGCTCGAAATTACATGATTTATAGCTTTTTAAATCAGTAAATGGTTGTAATTTGAATTGGAAAGTAGGCGATGACAAGTTTGTCAAAACATAGCTACAGTAATTACATTTTTATATGAACTGTACTCACTTAATACTAATGGCTAGAAGGAATTTTTTATTTTACCGGATGATTTTAACTGAAACTCGATTTTTAATGGCAAGAAACGAATTTAGAAATGAATGAAAAACAGAGTGTCAATTACTTTAACAACTAAAGTAACAGAAATTTCTATATAAAAAAACAATTGAGGGCCTTTGTTTTGGATGGGACACGGATTTTCAGTTTGAGAAACAGTACATTTTGTGTGTTGTCAACGTTAAAAATTATTGTACCAGATAAAAGACATTAATTGTTTAGAAAAATGATAAGAAATTGTTGTGTGACATATTCCACGTGAGTGTTCATTGATTTACAGTGGCAGAAATACCTTGAACTTCCCCTCTTTTTTATGTGTTTTCTGCCCCATTATCTTGTCTTAAAAGTGTTTATGGATCTTTTTGTGTTTGTTTAAAAGTCAAAATGTTTCTGTAGGGGCAGTTTGAGTCATTTTTTTTGTTTGTTTTGTTATTTTTATTGCTTGTTTTATAGTCTTGTTGGGTTTGTTTTTACTTATTGTTAAGTTCCTTGAATCCTATAGAGAGTGATAGATGACAATTTTAAATAACCATTACAGTACATCCTTCTTCCTTATGAATTTTTTAAAAGGAGTTGAATGAGTGATGGCATAATGCCCCACTGTCCATTGCCGGAAACGTATTTATTAACATTGGAAAACTTTTTGCTGTCTTATGGCAATGACGTTTTCCATTGCAAAAATGAGACTTCCCTAGCAGTACTTAACGTTATTGTATCATTGAGATATAAACATTAAAGATAAAAAAATTAGTTTAAATTATGTTCAAGTCTGGTCTGCAGTGTCTTTTTGCACTAATTTATAACTTTGTTCTACAATATTTTATTCAAATGTTTTCCTCAGCAAACAGAATCTTCAAATTTAAAGTAAACAAACAAATCATTTTTTTAAAAAAAACTAAATAAAAGTCATGTAATTCCCTTAAAATCTGACGCTATTGTTACTCGTTCATATTTATTTTTTAAAAAATTATGCATTTTTTAAAAATCGTGTTTGAAAAGATTGGATATTGTTTTGCATTAAGTTATAATGGACATGACCTAAGCGGAAAAAGGAAGTGCAAATCGAGATCAGTTGATTAAAGAAGTTGTAAATTATATTGCAAAGACTCAACAATAAGTTACGTCAGTTAATATTTTAAATTGGAGCATCTATTTTTGCCAATAAATAAATGAGACTAAGTTTTATTAGGTCCAATAGCGGTTTGTCTCGTTTTTTATTACAATGGATAAAAAAGGGGTTAAATTTAGAAAATCACCCGGTATACAGTAATTAAAAAAGAATTTATTAATTTTTATTTGGCCTGATTTTAAGTTGAATTCGCAGAATTAAGTGAAAAGGTTTTTTTTCTTTATTAAAAAGAAAAGGTTAAACTTTAAGGTGTCATTTTTAAAAAGCTTAAAACAAAATACGTCATCTAAAATTTAAATTGAGAAGTGACAACGCAATCGAGAAATACTCCAGTAGGTTAAAAGTTAATTATCTAAAAATTAATTTTGTTTTTTGCAATCACCATTGGTTTAATAGAAGTTGTTGATAAAGTTATCATTCAAGTAAACTTAAGGCCAATTGTTTTGTTTTGGAAAGACAATGCGCTTTTCTTTTGCAATTAACTTTATCACAATGCAGGCCAAATTTTTATTATTTATTTATTTCAGTATTTGGTAGTGTTGTAAGAAGAAAGACCACCTGTTAAGGTCCTTTTAAATTTTGTTGGTTGTTTTTTTTCTCCACGAGTATTTCCCAGCATCATTACATAGTCGGTGGTCTATATACTCTTACATGTTAAACTTTACCTCATTTGACCCAGTTCATATAAAACACTACCTGACTTATAATGCCTATGGAGTCATTCGTCTGCTAAAATGCCATTGTATACATAATGAGTACAAGATGAACTGCAAAGACTATTCAACATTATTAACTCAACTTTCACTCATTAATTACAATTGTCCAATCACGTTGTCGTTGGAAATTGCAGTGTGCGTGGACTTTTATGTGCACTTCAAGTGCTTTATTATTGCCGTAACGTGAATCAAATGGATAAATTTACAAGTCAGGAAACGCTCAAATTTAACGGATGATTTTCTAAATTGGAACATTGCTTTTTACGGGGACCAAAAAGAACCTAAACTTCATTTTATCAGTTCCAATAATAAGCGAGACTAAACAATTTTAAAAAAAAGTGTTTTAATTTAGAAAATCGCTAAGTACTTATTTTGATGGAATTAGTAACTTTATAAATAAAAGTTACTATAAAAATATTCAGTGACCAACTAAAGTGAGTTTGTTACCATAGTTACCCAGCATATGATTCATAGTTTTTTTCCATTTATTAATTTAATTGTTTTATCATTTATTATTAATAATTTAAATTGTTGTAATTAATTTCAGTTTACTCGCCAACCGGTTATAGACACGTACACCGCCTTTATCAACAACTGGAAATTGGCCAAGGAAGCCATCAAAATTGCTACACAAGCCAAACCAGCTTTTGCTAAATTTTTAGAGGTAAGTAAAGTGCTATTTAAACTGTTGTTGTTCATCATTTATGTGTCAAAATTTATTACTGTCTATCGCCATAAATGGTACTGTCACTTTGCTGACTTTAAGTGCAGATTAAGTAATTTAATAGTATTGCTTAATAATATACACCATGGAACTCCATTACTGAATTGGCATCAAAATTAGTTTAATTTAAACGGTTGATTTTTTACAAGTAGATTATATTTTATAATTGCTGTATAAAGTTGCCATGTTGGGAATATGTGGGAACAAATAGTGCCAAGATCTTACTGTACTAAGACAGTTTGACTTTTAGTCACTAAGCTTCACTTTTTTTTACGTTTTAGTGGTTTTTTAGTGAATTTTCTGGTTTTTTAGCACATAATTTATATCTATACTTTTAAGTTAAGTTATTCCACGTTGAATCTTAAAGCAGTGTTTATGGGACACACGGTATTCATGGCATCTCATATATTATGTGGCAAGGAATTTAGTTACTGAGAATTAGCTTCTAGACTATACAGTAAGTCTATAATGCAAATTTAAGTTCCTATTTACTCCATTTGATTTTTGAGGCACTTGCTTGCCAAATGTTTTCTTATCAGACATGTTTCATGCTGTGCATTTAACACTCAACATGTTCTAACTTCAAAAGATTAACTAGAAACTTAAGGAAAGATAACATGGACGGATATTTTTTTGTTATTGGTTAATAATGAGATTTTTCCTATATATCAAGTTTAATCACGGGCAAACCTGCTGACTTTTAAGGCAAAGTGTACACTTTCTTTGCTACCACTTGTACATTATAATAATTATTATGTATGGTACATTAATGATGTCGAATGTGTGATGCAGAGCACGAATAACAATATTAATGGACTCAGAGGGAGGTCTATATAAATAGACATAGTAGTCTACCCCTTGTTTAATTTGGTGTGAAAAGGCGGTGAAGTTGCCAGTTGATGCTCACACATACCCGGATGATTTTATAATGTGGAACACATTTTCTATTCATGGCTAAAAAGAAACGGGACAAATCATTATGCTAACTGATGAAATTTTGTCTCGTTTCTTTTTTGTCATTGTCAAAAAAATGTGTTTTAATTAATAAAAAAAAACTTTTATTCTATGTTTGAATTATACAAGCGAAAAAGGTCAATGCTACGCATGCGCATTTTTATTTTTTTATTTATTTTTTTATTTTAAATAAATTTTTTAAAGTTTCTAATTATTTGATTGTTAAAATTGGTTGTTATGGCAACTAAACTTAAGGCAAAATGTCTAATGAAATTCTGGAAACTTAAATGGTACTCGTGAACCACATTTGAAATTTTTATTAACTACAAAGGCATAATTGTTAGTTTACAATTTTTACAACTTTTTAATCGTTTTTAACTTTAAATAAAGTTTATTTTTTTAATTTTTTAAGTTATAAAAAAAAATGTACACCTGTTTTTGTACTTTAGGTTAAAGGATATATGTTATTTAGGTATTATTAAACGAGTGGGTGTGGCAACCAATTGTTTTTAATTTTATTTAAGTTATAATAAAAATAAATAAATAAAAAATTGCCCCATATGCGTGAGATTGGCATATCGTAACCGTAATCTGTCCTTTACGGCTACGAGTTAATCGCTACGTATAAGTTTAGCTGGAATTTTATTGAGGAAGCACAAACCCGATTTTCATCTGAACATTAGAATACGTCACTAGAAGTTAGAAAAATTGGACAATTTAACACATATTAACTTTGAAAAAGGTCGATCTGCAGGTGTTGAATGCTATTATATATACAAGACTTTTTTTTTCTTCGTTTTTTAGTATAATAACTATTGTGAAAGCAAGATATGCTATTTAAGTTAATAGGCAAGTGTAGAAAATCAACTTATAACGGTTCAATGGAAACAGAAAAATAGCAAACCTAAATAAATTACCTAAAATTAAAGTTTTTAAATCATATACGGTAAGTCTTGAATGGAAAATTTAAGATTTTGGTGTCTTATATTTCAAAATTACAAGAAAACCAAATAGAGTCATCACAATTTGTCTTTTTGTTTTAAAAAAAAACTTAATTTTGTGTATAAAACGCTACATTTTGATCTCTAAAAAGTTAAACTTATTATTATAGTTTTTGATTGATGTTTAATAGTATTTTACCCATTGGCAAATGCCACGCCCTTTCTTTGGAACAATTGCCATGAGCACTGTCTCTTTAAAGGTCAATTATATTCAGTATTTCATTTTTAGTATTAAAACGGTTGTTAAGACAACTGTCACATTAAAACTTGTATTGAATTTTTTAAAAAGTATTTTAAAAGAGCTTTAAAAGTACTTGGCTGAAACACTGAAACAGTATTAACATTTGATTCCATTGAATTACTGTTTGTTTTATAACTTAATCATTTCATTTTGTGCATGTCAAGTATCCTGTAAGTTTGAAGAGTTAGACTTAAACTTAATCTTTTATTTATTTTCTGTTTTTTAATATGCATCTTTAAGTCGTCATAGCAATTTAATATAATTTGGAATTTTTTATGTACAGTAAGTTACATCGTTATTTACACAGTAATGCAAGCTCAAGTTTGTCATTTGGTGTTCTGGAAATCAGTTTAGCGTAGAAATAGATGAATGGTTAAATTATTGTGTTTTTTTCTTTCCTATTGACATTCAACTGTACATAAGTCATTTTATTGTGGAATTAAGAAATGCAGTCCCTCCTAAAATAAAATAATTTTAAATTAGAAAAGTCTTTGTGCATTCAATTAAAAAAAGGACAAATTGCAAAAATTTAGTGTCAACTAAGAAATGAGACTAAAATTTTACCAATGTCGAATTTTTTTTATTTTGTTTTGCTTTTGAGATAAAGAAAATACTTCTAAAATATAACCCCCTATACACGAGTTCAGTGTTTTTTCTAAATTGTAATTTTTAGGATGTAAACAGTAGCTCCTCATTTAATTTGAACGTGATGTAAAGAGAAAATGGGCATTATTGAATTTTGCTTATTGTTTTATCCTGCCTAACAAAATTTATTAACTCAAATAAAATGTATAACATAATGAAAAACATACATACAAGTTTATATATTGCAACTTAGCAGTCTCAGGAGCAGTTGTTTATGCAAATAAATATTTTAATATTCCATGCAACCACACATGAGAAAATGTGGCAGTTTTATAGAAAATGTTAAAAGATCATGTTGAAATTTGAAAATGGGGGTTTTTATTTATTATTTATACGGTATATAAAGCATTTATGAATTTTTCCAGTTTATTATTTTGTTATGTAATCAGCATTTTAAACTTTTTAAGAGTTGAAGTAATTCTTGGAAGCATCTTTTATTATTTCGATTTTATAGTTTCGCAACACCAATTCGTACTGTCAACAAAAAATTCATAAAGCGATTTTGTTAGCATTTTATTTTTATTTTGTTTTGTTTTTTTACAACCATAAATTTGCTAAAGTTGACACGTAATTTATTTTGTTGTTTTGTTTTCGTAGCATACGTCTCGTGAACATAAAGGAAAATTAACCCTCGATGCCCTTCTCATCATGCCAGTGCAAAGGATACCAAGATACGAGCTTCTCATCAAGGTTAGAACCACTTTGATTCGAATTGCATGTCTGAAAGCATCAATTCCAAGCTTTAATTACACTAAATTAAATCGGGTTACCAAAGTAACTAACGCACGTGAATTTACTATTTCAATAAGTTAGAATTGAAAAACCAATTAAATATCTAGTTGCCATAGTAACCGATGCACACGAATTAAAGTTAACATTTTTTGACAAAACTGTACGATAGTAGGTGATTTTCTGAAATGGAGCACTAAATTACAGTTGCTTTAAAGTGCCAGTTAAGAAACAGAACTAACCAGTTCCAATGGTGGTTTGGTCCTGTTTGACGATTTTTCTTGTTTATTTATTGTTGTTATGGAGAATATAAGTGTCAGTAAAGAACTAAAAGCTAAATTCTATGAGGTTCAATGATTATTTAACCCTGTTTATCGTTTCCATGACAAAAAAAAGTGTTCCAATTTAGAAAATCACCCTATATAGTAAGTTAGTTACCAATTTGCTATTGAAAAAAAAATTATTCAACTTAAATTGCTGTACAAAGATGCTATTTAAAATTGAATTGAAGACATTTTAATTCTTTTATATTTATGAAAAGGGATTTTGTTAAGATTTATAATATTTCTTCTTAGCATATTAAGACTCTAAATTTTCTTCTTTAAGTAGATTACTAGCACGAATGGTTGTTTTTTTTTTATATTACTATTATTATTATTTCAAAGTTGAATGGTCAACGGCTTTTGTTTTTCCCTGGTGAATTTTTCTATCTTTCTCTTTAATACGATTTAACAACGCTTTTCATATATACAGAACGCGTTGTAGGTGGCACCATAGACTTTTACATTGCATAAAACTTAATTGAAAAACTTTAAGAAAGCATTTTTACTGTAAAATAATCATAAGAGGCTATGCGGGTGGTCGAATGATTTTATTAGCAGTTTAACCATGTTAAACTGCCAGTTAAAATGCCAGTCAGATCAAAAAGCAACTGTGCAATATTTACGAGTAAGTTATAAGTCTAACTTAAAAATTAGAATTAAAAAAACATTTAATTTTTTTAAATTTAAACTAGTGACTATTATTTGGTGTGTAACAATTTAAAGAAATACGAAATAATTAAGATAAGTTATTGATTGAAAATGTTATGTAAGGTAAAGAGCAATTAATGTAATTATTGCTTGGAGTTGTAAAGATAATTGTACTGGAATTGTGTTTTTAATTATCTTAAATTGTTTCTTTTAATCACAGGAGCTTTTGAAGCACACCCAACTAGATCATCCTGATCATCGATTATTAGTAACTGCTCAAAAGGAAGTTCATGATTTGGCAGTTAAAATTAATCACATGGAAAGAGAAGCTTATGAAACTGAGCAGATGCAACTTAAGCTTAGAGAGCTGGAAAACCTTGTAGAGGGACTCATAGATGTATTTCATAATCTTTTTATTATTTTTTTTTATTACTTCAATTTTAATTTTATTTTTTTTTTCAGCTGGTTCATCCTATGAGATCTTTTCTGCGTTACGACCTAGTCACAATGTCTGTAAGTTATTTAGTTATTATACCGGCTGATTTTATAAATTGAAACACTTTTGACCGAATTTGGCTTTAAAAATACTTTAAGAGCAAATTTAGCGTTTAAAATTGTTTTGCTATTGTGTATTAATTGTAAAAGTAATCATCTAAGAAAACAATTCTGTTTTTATGTTTAGGGAAGCCTAGGAGCGAAGAAAGAAAGATGCTTATTTCTATTTTCTGATCTTCTTGTAATAGCAAGCATTAAAAAGAAGAGCGGGCCTATGAGGAAAACGTCAACGCTGTAAGTGTATACAATAATAATTTTAAAAAGAAAAAAAAAGTACTCTGAATAGGGCATTCACCCACAGCAACCTTTTGTTTCTATTCTTTGCGTCTTCTTATCTCCCATTTTTATTTTCAATCAATCAATTTTGTTATTATGCAGAGGATCACCTGGCTCTCTTTCCTATTTAATGGAGATGAACAAGTACAAATTGTTAATGAAAATCAGCTTAGATGATCTTGACATAGCCCGATCAAACGACACCAATATCAAAAAAATTTTAAAAGATATCGAGCAGTTAGAAGGCGATCTGTCACTTTTAAATCAGATCAATGATCTCTCTGGAGGACTGGCATGTCCTCATCAGGTAGCAAAAAATAACTCCTTTAATATTATGATAATCAAATTTAATAATTTGTTATATGCTGTATTTGTTTTTATAGAATTTAGATGAAGTTGTGAAGGAAATGTTAGCATCAGTTTCAAAAGCTCTACAAGAAAGACAGTTTGCTGATAGTCAATTGTTGTGCCTGGAACTTACTGTTACCACCCAGTAAGCCTCTATTTTTTAGTTTAAAGCCAATTAAAATTTCTGATTTTTATTATTAATTTAGGGTTGGAGTGGAAACAATTTCAATTATCTTTGGAGCGCCTGATAAACGAGCGTTTTGGGAGACAACATTTCATGAAGCCAAACAGAAATTAGGTTTATTTAACTTTTTTATTAAATTATTGACTCATCGAAACTGGCTACCGATTCTATGGGGCGCAATGTAATTCTAATTTCATGGACTCTGTGGCCAGATTTGGCGTGTCATTCAGTGAAGCTTTAAACATTTAAACTCTAATTAAACATTAAAAATGAGTAGCCAGTATTTGAAACGCCAAAGGCAATCATAGGAATTTGCCTTTCTAGGATTTTTTTTAACAATATAATTAACCAATTATTTTTCTTGTTTTTTTTAAAGCCTTATCAACTGATAGACGGCCTCCTCCTGAATTTTTATATCCTCTTCCAATCCGAAAAACACGAGCTGGATTACAAGTATTTGAAGTGTTTAATTATTTATTTTTGCAGATCTAATTTTATAATTGAAATCGGTTTTAGTTTACGTGTGCAGCTCCGACTCTCGGATTGAATGCCCATAACATGAGGGATGTGTGGGTGTGTAATAGTGATGGATATGTAGGACAAGTGTGTGTGCTAAGTTTGCAACCAGAACCAACTGTTACTTCGTGTAATGGTGTATGCAATTCCCGAATCCTTTGCATTGCTTCGATTCCTGCAGTTGCTCCTGCGGGAGAAATTCTTACTAGTCGCCGGAGATCTGCATTTTTAGAAAACAGGTCTGGGATAAGTATTTCCATTGAAGATGTTGATGAAGATGATTCTTATGCTGGAAATGGAAATATTCAATTAGATAGGTCAGATGACACATTTTCACATGTTAAATACTGATCTTTTAGCGTCTATTTAATGGATATTTGTATATTTTTTGTTAAAATAGTGATTCAAGTGAAGAAGAAAAAGAGCCTTCGTCAGAAAGTCAAGGTAATTGCCTTTACTATTACATTGTAGTCATTTAGTGACATTTAATTGGGTTTTTAGATGAAGAAAGTGATCGAAGGAGACGTGGTGAATCACCTAGTGACGATTGTAGAGTAGATGATGTTGACAATCAATCTCCCACCATGTGGCTAGGGACTGAGGATGGATGGTAATTTTTTACACTAGTATTCAAATAAAGTTGTTGCTCAATTAAACTTTAACATTGTTTTATTTTTGCAGTATTCATGTTTACAATTGTTATGATAATATACGTATTAAGAAAAATAAAATCAAATTACAACATCCAGCCGTCATTCACTGCATTATGTGAGTGTCTCAAAAAAAAAGCAACACATGTCTATTTTTACTCATGTTCACTATTTTTTCTTAATTAGACATATGGATAATAAGGTATTTGTTTCCTTGGCCAATGGAGATGTAGCTGTTTACAATCGAGATCCTGGTAACTTTGGCGCTTTTTTGATGTCTATACTTACTACTTTTATTAAATTGTTTTTGAAATTTTAAGCTGGTGGCTGGAATACTTCAGAACCAACAACAATCAGCATTGGAACCGCTGCAGCACCAGTCACGCGAATGTTGCCAGTTATGTCTAAACTATGGTGTGGCTGTCATAACATCATTAAAATAGTATGCACTGTAACATTAGAAATGGAAGTAAGTTTATTGGGTATATCGGGTGATTTTATAAATTGGAACGCTTTTTTAAAGCGCCAATAAAGAAACAAAACAAAATATCAGCTATAATAGCAATTTTTCTCGTTTCTTTATGGTCACGATGACAAAATTGGCTAATAAAGAAACGAGATTATATTTTATCAATTTAAATAGCAATATTTTTATTCGTTTATTTCTTATCATGTGAAAAATGACGTGCTAATCAGTAAACGAGACTTAATTTAATCCAATGGCGAGTTTTTCTTGTTTCAACTTAAAATATCACCAGCAATTTTTTAATCTCTTATGTGACAACTTGAAGATAACGCTTTTTTATTATTTAAAATTAGCATTCGTTTCCTGCACATGTAGACAACAATAGACCCATTCAATGTATGGTGAACTCAGGCCTAGGTGTTTGGACGTCAGTTCAAAACAGTTCAGTTATTAAATTATTTCATGCTACGTCGTTTGAGACACTTTTAGAAGTTAATGTGGCACCTGCTGTGTCCAAAATGCTTGCAGGTCGGTTATTAATCAAACTTCATAGTTTATTTTTTTTGTTGCTTAATTGTTTTACTTTTTGAGTTAATTTTGTGTGGTTTAATTATTTGTCAGCAGGGTGCGATGACATTATCAGGCAGCATAAAACCGCTTGTTTAAGGGTGACTTCGTTACTAGCGTGTAAGGATTTGCTGTGGATTGGTACAAGTGCTGGGGTGGTACTCAATTTGCTATTACCACATTTGTCGTCAACGACAACAAAATTAACCAGCATTCCAAATGTCACCGGTACATTCACGATTTAAATGTATTATGTTTGAAGTTTGATTATAAATAATTTGTTATTTGTAGGAATTCCTCATGGTCACACGGGACATGTGAGGTTTCTGACTTGTGTAGAAATGACATCTTTACAAGAAGGACTTCGCCGAGGAAAATATTCTCATAGATCAACTATTAAATACAGGGATGGACATGCTGTTGGACGAAGAGCATCGACTAGTGCCCTTGGAAGTAATCGGTTATTAGTAATTAGTGGCGGTGACGGTTATGAAGATTTTCGTAATACAAATTTTAGTGAAGCTGCAGGACGAGATGATAGCACAAACCATTTACTACTGTGGCAAGTGTGATCAGTGATACGAGCATAAAAATATGGGGTTTAAAAAATACACAAGACTTTTTTAAAAGTATTTTTTGCCTGGTGATAAATTAATTGGACAGTTTTCATTAATATTTATCAAATTCACCTCAATTGTTGCATCTATAAAATATATATATAGAAGTCAACTATATTATGTATAATTAAATGTACAATATATTTACAATCTTAGATCAAAAAAGAAAAAAAAACAAAATACATTTTGCAGTGGATTACACAATTTATAGTAAGTCATTTATGAAAAATCGATAAATGAAGGGGAAAATCATCGAGGAGATGTAAATTCAACCAAAAACTATAATTATATATTGATACCCGATCTCCAGTAAGAAATAAAATTCAATTAGTAGTATTTTTGATTTTTAACTGAATTTGTACAGTTTGTTTATTGTAGCAATTTAGGACGAATCGAATGGGAACTACTTTGAATTTAAACTGCAATATACAAATTTTATAACAAAAAAATTGTGAAAATATTAAGTAATGTTTTTGAAAAAAATGGCAGGTTTTTGCAGTTGAAATTTTTTTTTATTGAAATTATTGTAAATTATTATGAATTATTACATTTTAAATCAAGATTTGGAAACCAATACTTTCATTAAGGTAAGGGCCATAATTTTAAGGCAAATTAGTATCTTGATCTTTAAAAGAAATAATTTTTTATAACTCTTTTTAAACAATTTTTTCATCGCAAGAAAATAACTGGACAAATCGCTATTGCAAATAATAAGATTTAGTCTCGTTTCTTTATTCACTGTTTAAGAAAGTGTGTTTCAACATAAAAAAAAACATTTTGTTTTTGATTTTTATTAAAATGTTGAATATTGCAATTTTATTCGCAATTCCGTAAAAATAACTTAATTAAGTTAAAATTATTTCCTATTAATTTTGGTTTATAAACAGTGTAATACAGTCGTTTAATTTTTATTTTAGAATTTGAAATATCGCGCCATTAGGTTAGCGCCACAATTTAAGTGCAGCGCGATTCTCAGCTTCTTTATTCGTAGAATCTAATCTGCCCACATCAAAAAGAAACCAATCCACGAACTGAATCTATTTTTTTCATAAAATTCAGAACGAAGCCGTAGCCGTTAGTGAGAAACTGCGCTTGTGTTATTATTTGTTGTATAATCGGAATTTTAAACGCATTTTCTCTTAGCGAAACATTAATTGTCGACATTACTATTACGGTGAGTTACGGATTATCTCTTTTGATAAGATAAATTAAGCGGCGAAAGGTGAAAGTCGTGATTATTGCTGTGTATCTTGAAAAGACTTTGCAGTATATTAACAGTGAGTCATACCGTACTGTATGAAATGTTTAATTTATTTGGGTAATATTATAATCAATTGTGGATTCTTTATACTAGATATTTATAATTTAATTTAAGGTATAGTGCATTTAATAATCTAATTATCCTATGTATGAGACAGTGAGAGAGGATAGGGTTAGAGATTTGACTGGTTTTCATATGATATGATGGCCGTTAAATGATGGAAACCGCACCACCTCACCTGACAAATTACATAACAAATAATTGATATTATCATTATTATAAATGGGCGTAAAGTCTTAACTGAATATTAATTAATTATGATTTTCTATCAATACGACCATATAAGGACTCTGTTTCATTCCAATACCAATCTCGTATAGTACATCCTACAGTACAGACATTTTGTGTTTACTAAATGTTATATTTCTGCTCAGTTTTGTCAACTTAATTTAAATTTTTAATTTTAAGAGAAATTGTATCTGTCATTTAATGATATTAGTTTTCATGTGTTTGTCAGTGACGTTCAAATTCAACCACCTACGAGAGTAAAAACTTGCCACTTTCCCGGGTGTGTGTGTATAATTATGTCGATGACCTCCATTTGCTATATTTGTAAAATTTTGGCTTAAAACAATGTCATGTTTTTTCAAAATTAAAACTTTCTCCGCCAACATGTTCTAGAATAATTTTTATATGGCGCGGCAATTGAATGGATAATGCCATTTTGAGCTTAGGAGAAATGTTATTGATAAACTATTGGATTAAATCGATCAGTTTTAAGAGGTACATGTACAAGTTCTACATTTTAGGTCAAGAATAACTAACTTACTAAAATTATACAGTACTTCTGTTCAACAATTTGTGAACACCAGTCTATGAGAAGCAATGCATTCTAAATCTCATTAGTTACAATGTTGATTTGTTCAATTTGATTCTCATATAATCTTATGGTGAATCAATGTAAAATTCGATTAAAAGTGATAACTTGACGTTGTTGTTTTTTTAATAGAATTATTAATTGAGCAGTCGGGTATACTTTCTGGCTAACAAGTAACAATGGATGAAGATACGGAATATCTAAAACTTCCTGTGGATGAAATGTGCCAACATAAGGTGAATAGTTTGCCAACATACAGTATATATTTGCATAAACATAATAATTAATTGAGGTTTGTTTGTTTAGTTATGGAAGGCCAGGTTAAAAGGATACGAATTGGCGCTGAAGCAATTTAACCAAATCGCAGATGAGAAGAGTCCAGAGTGGAATAAATATTTAGGTCTTGTCAAGAAATTTGTTGTTGACAGTAATGCACCTGCTCAGGAAAAAGGTTTGGAGGCCGTTTTGGCTTTTGTTGAAAACGCCTCTTGTGCTGGAAAGTAAATCAATTCATCTTTGTGTTTACTTTTTGCTTTGTAACGATTTTGCTTTATGGTTAATTTAGAACTTGTGGAGAAGTTATGGGTGGTCTTATTACTAAGTGTTTGGGAGCTCCAAAAGCTAAAACTAAGGAGAAGGCGATGGAAATTATCATGATGTATATAGAAATTGAAAAATACGAACTTGTTCAGGATGAACTTATGAAGGGTCTGACAGCTAAAGTGCCAAAGATAGTTGTCGCCTGTATTCAGTGTTTACGAGAAGCTTTAAGAGATTTTGGACCAAAAGTAATCATGGTTAAACTTATCGTTAAACAGCTTCCAGCACTTTTAGAGGATCGTGATAAAGGCGTGAGAGATGAAGCTAAATTGTTGACAGTTGAAGTGTACAGGTGGATTGGGGCCGTTTTTAAACCCCAGCTTGCAAATTTGAAGCCAGTTCAGGTAATTATATTCGTTTGGCAGTGCCATTTTCTTGCTAAGTTTAAACTGTATTTAATTTTGGTTTAGTTAGCTGAATTAGAAGCGGAATTTGAAAAACTCGGTACAGTTAAGGCGACTCCTCAGAGGTTTTTGAGATCTCAACAGGCAGCTCGTGCTAAAATGGTGCAACAATCTGAACAGGCAGACGACGGTGGTTAGTTGGAAATTAATCTAAAAATGTCTGTTTACATAATAATGTGCTTACATGTAGATGACGGAGAAGATGAGACCGATGCAGTAGAAGAAATAGATCCCTATGAGTTACTTCAGCCTGTAAACATACTTGCACTATTACCTAAAGATTTTTACGAAAAAGTTGAAGCCAAAAAGTGGCAGGAAAGGAAAGAAGCTGTAGATCAATTACTTCCCCTGACAGCTAATCCAAAATTAGAGCCTGGCGATTATGGAGATCTTGTCAGAGCTTTGAAAAAGGTATTTATTTTTTAAGATTAAATTTTTAATAACTTAAATGAACCCTACTATAAGCAAAGTTGACAAATTTAAGTGTTCAGATTCAGGTTGAGTTGTACTACAACTTGTATAATACGTTTCCGTGTCTGTTATTTTAATTTTTGGTGTAGATCATAAGCAAGGAAACGAATGTAATGATAGTGGCAGTTGCAGGCAAATGTTTAGCGGGCCTCGCTAATGGTTTAAAGAAGAAATTCCAGCCATATGTTGGACAAGTAAATATATTATTGATATTTATTAGAAGTATTGTAAAGTTAGCTAAACTGTTTTGTTATTTAACTAGTGCTTTTCGGCGGTTCTGGAAAAATTCAAAGAGAAAAAGCAAAATGTAGTTCAAGCCATGCGTGAAGCAATTGATGCCATGTTCATATCTGTAAGTCGATTAAAAAATTTTTATAGTTAAAGACATATCTAAATCGATTAAAACATTGTGAAATTGTACAGGTCAATTTAGATTACATCCAAGAAGATACATTGGCGACACTGGATAACAAAAATCCATCAATTAAGGCTGAAACAGCAGCATTTTTGGCGCGAGCATTTGCCCAGTGTGACACCACTATGTTGACTAAAAAGCATTTAAAAACATATATACCATGTTTAGTAAAAACTTTAAATGATCCTGATCCTACTGTAAGAGATTGTGCCGCTGATGCGATAGGAACTGCCATGAAAGTTGTAGGGGAAAAGTTCATTACACCATTCATTAATGAACTCGATAACGTCAAACAGACTAAGGTATTAAAATAATATTTGTATTTTTTAAATGTACATGTTTTTTAAGTGTGACTTTATGCTTTAAAAACAGATAAAAGACTGTTGCGATAAAGCACAGGTAGTTGGTCCTAAAACATCGGCGCCAAAAAAGAAAGCTGCACCTGTCAAAGCGGAACCAAAATCTAGTGACTCTAGTGCAAGTGAAAATGTACACGTCAAGCCAGCAGCGTCAAAGGTGAAAACCAATGTGAGAAAAAAACATTTAATTGATTAGAATTTGATTCATTTTTTGCTTTTTTTTAGTCGGTTTCTGCAAAAAAACCAGCAGAAGGTAAGAAAGTAGCGACTAAGCAGCCAGTACGTAAAGGAGCAAAGCCTGCTGCTGAATCAAAGGAAGATTTTATGGAAAAGGATCTCTCAGTATATAAAATTACTATTTTAATTTATTATTTAAATAAATGTTTACGTTATTGTTTTAGTCTGAAGAAGTTGATGAAAAAGCAGCTGAACTTCTTACTCAGGAACTTTTGAATGGATTAGGCGACGCCAATTGGAAAACGAGGCTCTCGTCGATGGAGCAACTGATGCAGGTTTGTTTAATTTAATAGTTTTTTTTTTGGAGATTTTAAATTGATTTGTTGTTTTAATAGACAATAAGAAGTAGCGATTTAGATCACTTTTTAACGCAAACCTTAGTCAGGGTTTTAATTAAGAAACCGGGTTTAAAGGAAAATAACTTTCAAGTCTTAAAGTTAAAATTAGAAAGTGTAACATATCTGGCCAGTAACGCCAAATTTAGCAAAAGGTCGGCAATGTATGTAATTGATGAACTAGCAGAGAAGATTGGAGACGCCAAAAACGGTTCTGCTGCAAGTGAGTCTTTAACTGCCATAGCTGAGGCAACTAAATTGGACTACGTTTCCACTCAGGTTGTTGGCAGTGTATTAGATTGTTGGTGTTCTTTATTTTGATTGTTGTCTTGTTTCTAGGTGCTTGATTATGTATTTTCACAAAAAAGTCCGAAAAATCAAGTAGAAGCTATGAATTGGTTAGGAAATGCCATCAAAGAATTTGGATTAATGTAGTTTTATTTTTATTTATTTTTAGTTTATAAAGTATTCTTAAAGCTTTTGATTTTGTTGTACAGAATTCAAGTGAAACCGGTTATTGATCACACAAAAAAGGCTTTGGCTGCAACAAATCCCGTACGTTATTTTATTTGTTTAAGTTGTTATGTATTTATAATAGATTTTTATATAAGGCTGTAAGGACCGCTGCCATTAGTCTTTTGGGCATTATGTATACATACATGGGATCAAATTTACGGGTTCTTTTTGAAAATGAAAAGGCTTCTCTTTTACAACAAATTGATGCCGAGTTTGAAAAGGTGATTTAAATTTTTTATTGTTCGTATGGCTAAGTTTGCATTATTTTCAAATTTGCTTTTTGTGGCTTTTGCAAGGCTTCCTATAAAGGAAGTTCAGTAAGTACTTAAATCGTGGCGTTGTGTTGATGTTGAAATGTTTAGAAAGTGTTTATTGAAAATGTAGTTAATTTGTCATTTGTGTAAATAGCTGCAAGGTGTTACTCCTCAGGCTCCTACTAGAGGAGTCGTCGCAAAAGCAAGGGTAGAAGACCACGGTGGCGATGACGAAGAATATGTGGCTGAATCTCAACCGATCGCTTTGGCTGATCTCATTCCTCGAACAGATATTAGGTACTAATACCTAGATTTATATTTTTTCTATTAATTTGTTTATTTTTTATTCTCATTTTAGCACACAAATAAGCCAGTCACTTTTAAATGAAATGAGTGATAAGAACTGGAAAGAGCGTTTAGAGGCTCTTCAAAAATTAGCAGCCATTATTAACGAGGCTAAATTTATCACTCCGAATTTAGGAGACTTACCAACGGTATTCAAAGCACGATTGTTGGACTCTAACAAAAATTTGGTAACTGGTTTTTAAGTCCATCTTTTTTGCATTGCTGTTATTATTAAAATCGTTTTTAGGCTTTGCAAGCATTGAATATATGTCAGTCTATCGGCACTGGCATGGGCCCAAATTGTAATCGATATGTGAGATCTTTTGCTCCAGCATTATTCAGTAGCTTAGCTGATGGGAAGGTAATGCAATTGTGTAGCTAACATTTCATGTTTTATATTATGTTTATGTCGTTTGAATATTTTAGACAAATGTTAGAGGCGCTGCTATTAGTTGTCTGAACGCTTGGGTAGAGCAGTGTGGGTTTCTGCCATTTCTAGAAGGAGAAATGATATTTGATGCATTGAAACTCGATAATCCTAATGTTAAGATTGAGGTAATGTCATTTTATGAGTGTGTGTGTAATGATCTATTTATTTACTTTAATCATTTTGTTTTAGTTGTTGGGTTGGCTGAGTGAACAGCTGACGAATGCCAAGACAATTCCTACTGGAGATGTTGTGTTATGTGTGCCATTACTTTTTTCAGCTTTGGAAGACAGATCTCCTGATGTGAGAAAGAAAGCTCAAGATGCCGTTTTGCCTTTTATGTTACATTTAGGTTATGATCAGATGAGTAGAGCTGCGTCTAAGTTAAAGGTTTGTCTATTAATTATATTGTCTCTGAATTGTGAAGATGTAATCTTATGTTAATTTTCTTAAATCTTTAAACAAACAGCCAGCTTCAAAGACACAGATAATGGCAATTTTAGATAAAGCTAAACCCAATCTACCCGTTAAAGCACCACCAGCAAAAGCAGCGGCGGGTGGTAGTGGAGCCGCTGGAAGGAAACTTGGTAAAGCAGTAGCACCAGCAGCGGGAGATGTGGCTGTTAATGGTGGCAAAAGCGATTCCAATGGAGTAGAAGAATCTAAGCTACCTAAAGGAAAATTGGCTCGTCCACTTTCTCAAGGAAGAGTACGGAACATCTTTATGTTATTTATTATTCAGAAGTTGTTGATTAATTGTATATGGATCTTAAATTTATAGAGCGTTAATGTTAAACCGACTAGTGGGAAGAAGAAGGATGAAGAGATTGATTCGTCGCCGCCTTTTATTGCTAATAATTTGAAGGAGCAACGTATTTATGACGAACAAAAGTTAAAAGTAAGATTGACGTTTGATTTTTGTTTTACTGCGATTGTTATAGAATTGAACTTTTATTAAGGTTTTAAAATGGAACTTTATAACTCCTCGAGATGAATTTTATGAATTGCTTCAAGATCAAATGACTGTTGCTGGTTTTAACAAAGGGCTGCTGACTCAATTATTTCATTCAGATTTTAAATTTCATTTGAAAGCAATTGATACGTTTGTGGAGTGCCTTGAAAGTTCGCCTGAGGCCTCAATTGCAAATTTAGATCTGATTTTGAAATGGCTTGCACTTCGGTTTTTTGATACCAATCCCAGTGTTTTATTGAAAGGATTAGAATATCTTCAGTCTCTATTTCAGCTTTTGGAGACCATGAGATATCATTTGCATGAATATGAAGCCGCTTCGTTTGTACCATATCTCATTATAAAAGTTGGCGACTCGAAAGATGCAGTCCGTCAAGGAGTTAGAGCTATTTTTAGGTTGTTGTACACACTTTACCCTGCAAACAAAATGTTTGTATTTATTCTCGATGGATTGAAATCGAAAAATGCTCGTCAAAGAACAGGTATATATAAGCACTAATTCATACTGGGATTGTTTTGTTTAAAAAACGCCTTTTTTTACAGAATGTTTGGAAGAGCTTGGATTTTTAATTGATAGACATGGGATGAGTGTTTGTTTACCAAATCCACAAACTGCTCTTCGTGAAATTGCTAAACAGATTTCAGACCGAGATAATAGTGTTAGAAACGCAGCTTTAAACACTGTTGTTCAAGGATATCTGGCTGAAGGTGACAAGGTTTTTAAGCTAATTGGACATGTAAGTTAGTATTTAAATTATTTTAATGTAGCATACTTAAAATTGAGTTTGTTTTAGATATCGGATAAAGATTTGGGCTTACTGGAGGAAAGAATTAAAAGGACATGTAAATCTCGTCCTCCAGCGGTTCCAACGGCTGCTCCTATCGCTGTTCCTGTGCCACCACCTAAGGCTCCATCACCCGAAGCTAAAGTGAAAACTCCTCCACAAAAACTTAATTCTGTACAAACTGATACAATTACTCATGAAAGGTATTGCTTACGTGTAAGTTTTTCTAGAAATGTTGTTTTAACTTTGTTTTTTTCAAGGGTTATAACGGCTCCAAATCGGCCTAGTCGTCCGTTATCGGGTATTTTCTCTTTGGATTTTGATAAAATGGATCTGAGTGTTGATGAAAAGGTTGAACTGGAAATGCCAAAACTTGTAAAATATGATATTGAAGATTTATTGAGTGAGCCTGTAAAGTTTCCGGAAACACAGTATGTAATTTGTTTTAGAAAAAAACCAGGGTTATCGTTCAATTTATTTTTCTTTTTCGAAAGGATGAGACCACCATCTCCATCAAGTGTAATGGCTAATAATTCTCGTGATGCTGTGTCATCAGTTGATGTGGTTATCGGTCAAGCAGGAAGCAATGATGTACTTATAAGTGTTCAAGCGTTGGCTCAGATTTATGAGCTTTTAAAAATGGAAGAGCGTGCCATTGTGATGATTTCAAGGGTTGACTATTTTCTGATTGCTGTAATCCGACAATATAAAATGGCTTATGGAATGACGTATACTAAACGTTTAACAGAAGATCGTGACTCTGGTGACGCTTTTACGTTATATCGAAGTCTTACCTTAGCTCTAGTGTCGGTTAGTATCATTTTGTGGGCAATTATTTAAAAACATTATATTAATTGCTTTTATGTTATTCGGTTTAGCTGTTTAGTCTTCGAAGTTTGGCAAAAAGAGCATCTAAGGACGTGTTAAAAGATTTAATTCACCAGTTAATAACTATATTATTAGATGGCAGACTTCCAGAATTTCAAGATGGTCGTAGTCTTATCCGGTCTATTAATGTGCTGATAATAAAGATTGAAGAATCAGGAGATCCAACTAATGTAATGTGTGCATTGATTAAATTACTACATGAGTGTGTGGCCAATGATAACACATTGGAAAAATTTACAGATTTAATTATGAAGGTATTCTTGCTATTCTATTATTGTTGTTAGTTTTGTATTTTATTGTGTTATTATTTTAGTGTATATGGAAAATGGTAAACTTACTGCCAGGAGTAATCAGTGAAATGAATCTGGATAAAGTTTTATTGGATTTACATGTGTTTTTGAGGGTTTTTCCATCACCTGTTTGGAAAGAAAGACCAAGAGATACTCCACTAAGGACCGTGAAAACGGTGTTGCATGCAATTGCTAAACATAAAGGAAGCGAGGTATACATATTTGAACTTTTTTTTGGTTTTTTTTTATTTATATATTGCTTTTAATATAATACTGTTTTAGGTTCTGAATCATTTATCCCTGATAAACGACACTCAAGAATCTGAAATTGAAAATTATTTAAAGAAAGTTTTAAAGGGTGGGGTTCGACATCGTAGCAGTCGAGCTACCAACTCTGAGGAACATAATCGTTCTGTAACTGAACAGTCATCACATAAACGAGAAGTAATTGTTTATTTGAGTTTTTATTAAAAACAAAAGTTTATACGAATTTTTGGTATTTTAACCAGCATCGTCATTCACCTAGACGCTTATCAAAAACGACGCATGAAATTTTAGCCGAAATATTTAAGAAAATTGGATCTAAAGAAACTACTAAAGACGTAGGTTGATTTAGTATATAGATTTTTTATTAATTGAAATATTGGAATGTCTAACTATATCTTTTTATTTGAAGGGTTTGGCGGATCTTTATCGTTTTAAGAAGTGCTATCCAGAAGCCGATATTACACCGTTTCTTAGCAAGTCGTCGACCGTTTTTCAAAACTATATCGAACGCGGTTTGCAAAGTGTTGAAGTGGAAGATATGCGGAGATCGACGTCACCTAGTGGACTTTTAAAACAAAGTCTGTTAAGTGTATCAACAGGCAGCATTCCCTCTAGTGTATCTCCTAGAGGAGCATCTCAAAACGCTGACAACGTTAATGTGTCTCCACTTGAATATTTAGAGAGATTAAAAGCTTTGAGGACTCGATGTGGTTATGATAATCCGGTAGGAATATTTACAGTAATATGTTTTTATTTTATTGATAATGATGTTTTATTTTGATGATAGAATCAGGAAAACGTAGTCAGTCGAACGGTTGCAAGGGGTTTATTATCAAAAGCAATGTCGGTCTCAGGAGATCTTGAAAATCAAGTAAGAGAAGAAGTCACAGTAATAAGACAACATACTCGCCAAGAAACAGTCATTGTAAGTTAATTGGAAAGTATATTTGTTTCTCAAAGTGTGTACCAACGTCTAGATTCTTAATAGGAACTAGTTTGATGTTGATTGATCTCTGAATTGACTAGTGTTTTGGGTATCTTTGAATCTAACGTTAATATTTCTTCTGCTTCAATGTATTCTAGAATTTGGTGTCAAAATTAGTCATAAATATGTTACACTTGTTTTCTAATGTACTGTTTTATTCTTTGACACCAGAATCTGTTTTTATGATTAGTAACGTTGGTTCGCAAAAGTTGAGAAACACAATGTTGTTTTTAAATTATTGTATTAATTTTCATTGTTTTGTATCTGTTTCTAGAGCCATCAAGTTAATCATAGCAACAGTAGTGAAGGATTAAGTCAGATAACAACCAGTGGAAGTGTTGAGGATCTTAGAAGACGTTTAGAAAAAATTAAAAGCGCGAAAAGCTAATAGCAGTTGGACTGACGGTAACGTTAATTAAGGGATGTTAGATCTTAATCTTTGAATATTTAATGGCGTTATTTTTCGATTAAATTTTGCTGAAAACTCCAGACATCGATAGTCATCGTATAAAAATCATAAAAGAAATTTAGACATTCCGTATTATACTTAATGAATATTTGCTTCTGATTAGTAGATGTATTTAGAGAAGAAAACAATATTATTATTGCACTGTAACACTACCATGTAGTGTATAGAACCAGTACTGAAATTAGATTTTTAGTTTTATGAAGTTTTGATGGGGGTTTTTGTTGATGAATGATTGCTACAGTTGTCGAGTTTCTGTCGTTGAAAAAAAGAAGAAAAATAAAACTTGTAACAATCTGTCGAAATCGGATGCAATTTGACGAATTGATATCGGATGTTTTGCAGTTGCACTTGTTTTTAGTTAGTTTTTTTATTTGTTATTGACACTTACTTTATTTGAATTTTTTTTAAGTTTTCTCATGTAAATTTAATAATAAAAAAGTAAGCATTGTTTCTTTAACATTTTTAAAATTTTTGGGAGACTTCATTCTATCTAATTGCTACTTTAAACGTAGTTTGTTTTCTAGAAATTAAAGCTTTTTTTTGAGAAGGTGCTCCATCTTTGTAGGGTTTCTTAAATGAATTTTGTAATTGGTTTCAATAGGTTAATTTTAGTGTTCTGGATACAGAATTAAGTTTGCAACATGTTCTAATACTTTTATGACAGCTTACGATAGATACACATACAACTGTAAAGGAACGTCAAGTTATTATTGACCATCATAAAAATGGGAAAATCAGTTAGAAAAATTGCTGAATTAGTAGAAAAAAGTGCTTCAACAGTTCAGCTTATTATTAAATGATTTAAAAATGGTGAACAAATTGTCAACAAAGTCAGAAAAGCTACAAAAATTCTATCACCAAGAGATGAAACCTGAATTTTAAGGGAAATTATAAAAGATCCAAGAATTAGTGCACCAAAACTTGCTATTAAAGTTGAAAAACATCTCAATAAGAATGTTTCTACAGGAACTGTCCATAAAGGTCTTAGAATAAATAATATGCATGGAAGAATAATATGAAAAAAGACCATTTGTCAGCAAAAAAACATCAGAAAATCAGACTCCAATTTGTCAAGGAAAATTTGCTATACTGTCCTATAGTAAGGGATTTACTCCTACTTATTGACAGATTTTAATTGAACAGTAACAGAAACAAATAGTACTGTATAACCCATCAAAAATATAGTTTAATTTTTGCAGTTAGACTTAAATCAGAAAGTGTTATAAGAAAAATGTCATTCAACCACCATTACATTGCAAAACATGGCCAGCAAAATAAATTACACTTAAATTAATTAAGCACTTAAATCAGCCATCACCATTGTAGTAGCCATAACACCTTATGGCTAACACCATCAGAGCCTAATTAACCATTACAGATTTTTTAAATCTGCTTCTTGGTTGTTGAATAAAGTAGAATCTATTTTTGCAAACAGCTGTGGTAACATCACCTTTAGAGTTAATTACTAATTCAAGATTTTGTTTACATGCCACATTATAGCCATTTTGAGCAATTTTGGAGATGAATAACAACTTAGTCTTTAAATCTGGAATAAGTAGTATATCATTTCAAGTAACTTTCTAGTTTCTACTATGAGGCAACATAACAGTTCCAACAGCAGTAATCTGTGTTTTGTGGCCATTGACCCAAATGAAGCATTAAATTAACATGAACTTTATTTTAAACTAAATTAGATGAGTGGCACATATGAGTCATAGCACCACTGTCAAGACACTAAACTTGATGACCAGTTGAATCAAATTTGTGCACTAAAAGCTACTTCAGATGGAAAAGACAACATCTCAGATTTCTGACAATTGCGTTGATTTTTAATTCTACAGCCTTTAGCAATATGACCAAAACGATGACAATAATTACATTTTGGCCTTTGTTTCATTTGTTTTTCATTGTGTTTCATTTTCACTCTTCTTGCATCATATTCTTTGATGATTTTAATTTTTAAGGATTCAGGTGTTAACAATGTATAGTGAGTCTCAATGTCACATCTAAAGTTATCAAAAGATTTTGGTAGACTGTACAGCAATATAATGGTCAATAAATCTTCAGGAATAACTATGTCCATATTTTGTAAACAATCCACATTGTCAAAAAAACGTTTTAAGAAATCTCGCACATTATCTTCTTCAGTCATTTTATTCAGGATCAACTGTTTCATTAAATTTGCTTTTCTGGCTGGTTCTGTTGACTGGTAAATTGATTCCAATTTTAGCCATATTTCTCTTGCTGTATTGCATTTGCTGACTTGAAGAACTTCAGCAGACCCAATGGACAAAATAATATCAGACTGGGCTTTCAAGTCACCTTCCTCCCATGCAGCAGCAGCTGTTTTGGAATCACTAGGAAGTATTTCTGGTTTAGGTCCATCTCCACTTACATAACTCCAATTGTTGTTTTTAATTAAAAGGGCTTTCACCAGGAGTTTCCAAGTCTTATAGTTATCTTTGTTGAGTGCTTCTATATGGTAATAGTTGTTCATTTTTCAGTATTTTGTTGTATACAAGATCACAAAACTTCTCACTTGGCAATGTTGAGTTCAGCACTTAATAACTCTGGGATAAATAATCCGAGAAAGTCGACTTTATATTCGTTGGATTCCAAATTGAATTCTCTTCAAACTGAATCAAGTGGATTAAAATCTGATGAGTAATTTAAAAGTTATTAGATGAAAACGATGAGCACATGTAGGGAAGTGATTTTTATCACTGAAGATTTTGGCTTCTAAACTTGAGATAAAAATACTTTCAAATCCATAAAATGTTAAATCCAGAGTTTATGTTGCGTACCCTAGACCCATAGCCTGTTGTTAATAATTGTGGGTGTAATTGCATCAATGAAACTATGATTAATTAAACTTATTTATTTCAGCATACTGTCGTAGAACATAGTTTTAATACATGTGCACAGTAGCTAGTAGAAGAGGGCGCACTCACACAGAATGTAAAAAACACACTGAAGGTAAAGGTAGGTCTCTGTACCTTACCTCTAAACAAGGTGGAAACTATTTATGTGAGTAACGAGGAGAAAAAGGCTTTAAAGTCATAATTTGGTTGTACTGTATGGTAAATATTTTACATTTCCAACATACGCAAATCATTGAACAAGTGCATTAAGTTAACAATCTCGACTGGATTTTTACTTTTAATTGAAAAACCAGAAATGGTCGATATCATTGGTGGCAGTTGATAGATACTTTTAATATATTTAATTTAGCTATCTTCATATCTTTAAATTCAACCGATTAAATTTACCGTGAATTGAAATATAATTTTTTTTTAAGTTTATTACTGCTGGAAACGTTTTTGTGAAAAATAGTGCATAAGACAATTGGAATTGAAACTCTTAAAATATCGTTCATGGATAAGTTGTTATTTCAATGTTAAAAACTAAAATAGTATTGCTTGAAAATGTTATGTATAAAAAAGCAGTTATAATTTGAGATCCATTATTATTTCTAATATTAATGCCACAATACTGCCAATAATTCCAATGCCTAGAACCATAAATGGGATTATTACTTGATTGAGGCTTAAAGTGGATGACTCAATCGATCGAGATTTTACTTTCTTAAGAAAAGGAAAGTATCTTTTGGAGAGGATGTCTAGCACTCCATTTTCATTCAGTTTCTGTAGTCTATAAAATCAAAAAAATTCAAGCAAGTTATTTCCATTGAAATCATGTTAATTTTTACGTTGTGGAAATGATGTCGTAGTAAGGATAGTCCATTCTGATAGGAAAGTGACTATACTCGTTAAAATAATTGGTGTCTAAGAATGTTAAGCTACTGTTATCTCTGATGATGTACTTGGCACTTGGTCCATCACCGAAAAAGACTGTATTTTCTTTGTAAACTTTATCAAGTCCTTGTTGAACGTCAGATACAACGTCTTGAAGTTTGCGTTTGTTGTTTACACTTTCCCAAACTTTTCTGTATAATCCTTGATCTGCATTCTAACAACATTAAAAATCAAACAAAACACTGCATATTTTGACATTTTCTTTTTTACACTTACTCTGAAATGGTCATAATGATTATTTCCTGAAACTAAAACGATCCTGTAATCTGGATGTTCATCCACTAAATCTTCCATGTTTTCAAATGGCAGCTTAATAATTTGCGTTATTACAAATGAAGTTAGTGCTGTTGTGTAATAAGCGTAGATGACAACCATGGCAACTAGAAAAACTCCAACTATAATTTTGGCTGCTCTTCCATATGGGTAAGTCATCACTTTATAATAATAATGTATAAACCAATTAATATTAAATTTATTTTTTGAATTTTCAATGCTGGTGCTACCTTCTTCATAAAACATTCCGCTAAAAATCCAGTACAAGCGTCTTTTGACTCCGCTGACCACAGTCCTCATTGAAGCTGTGGACAAGTTATCATAAGCTGTAATGACAATTGGACGAAAAGAAGCAACGGTTAGAATTGCTGTCAAAGCCAGTGCTAAACAGACTAAGACGCTGATCCATAGACTACGACTGAAGACGTCAAAATAGTCGGTGTAGGAGATTCCAAGCGGAGGATTTTGCAGAAATATTGTTAAGTACATTTCGGTTATTACTGGAGCGCTAAATCTGATTGCAGGGCGACGAGAAACAGTGTAACCCATGGCTGCCATGGCTAAGTCAGCTTCCTGGTATATATTTGTATTGATTTAATACGTTTTTTTAAACAGTTTGAAATTGTGTTACCCGTCGAAATAATATTCCGACTACACCACTGTAATTTCCAGGGCTGATTTCGATTCCTGTTGCTGCTGTTGGGGCAATTCTGATTACAGGGCTGAAAATGGTATTGTTTGTTATTTAAGTATATTTTAAGGTTGATAGTTTTAATTTTAATTTAACTTCATGTTTAAATGCTGCGCCACTATTATTAGTAATTCGTAAAGGTATCCGTAGATGAGAACTGTTTGGTTGAAATTGTTGATAAATAAATAGGGTTGTTCCTGTTAATCAAATTATTATTAATTGTTTTTACTGAAAATAGAGGAAGTTTTTATTTTGTTTTACCTCAAAAGTTATTACGTTAAGATCTCGTCCTCGAAGATGACGTTGAGGGTCAATATCTAGGATATTAGTATGGAACTTGAAGCCACTCATTAGTTTCCACGTTGCAAATAATAAAATTTCAGTTTGGTTACTCTGATTACTGTGAAATACATCGTACAGCAACATTCCAGTTGGCACTGCTATTTCTTCTTCTAACTAAAACAGTTATGAAAATTTAAATACTGTAAAATTGTCTTTTTGATTCTGGTCAAAAAGGCAATTGAGCTAAGTGCAAAAGTGCTAAAACAATTGTGTTTACTACTGATAATGGTCAATTACATGTGCCTCTTTTAGAGGAAAAACCAGCTATGTAGATGCACTAATGAAAAGTAAGTTAATGGCTGAAAAATGAAACCCATTATGTAATCTCAAATTTTGACATCTAATTTACACAAAATCAGAAAAATCGCAACTAAACTACTTTTGCACTAAGCCTTCAATTGTAAGTCTAAAAAAATGCAAGTCAAAGCTATTTTGAATAATAGTCATTTAAATTAAATGATATTTTATTTTATAAATGACATTATAGCCAAAATCAAATTGGTTGCTAAGAATTAAGCTACCGATTTAAAATTTAAGTTTCCTTAGCAACCAAATCACGTGCTAAAAACCTCTAAACATTAGTTAGTTGTCAATAACAATATAGTGGCGTTGCCATGACAACAAGTTCTTTAAGTTACATGAGTTGAATTACCCAAAGCAGGTACAGTTAATTTTTGTTTATAATTTCCATAAAGAAGTTACCTTATTAATTATTTGAACTTTAATTAATTTTTTCTTGGTTATTTGAGTGTGACACTGAATTGGCAGATGCTTTATCAAAGTTGTTGATTTGACTGGCGGATGTTGATTGAGGTTGAAAGAGAACCATTTTGGTAAGTTGTTTACCTATGTTTATTAAATGATACTTTATAATCGTAAATTAATGAATCATAAATCATCACTTTACTTGTGACATGATTAAAGTTATTTGTGATTTTGGATAGCTAATTTTAGACAGAATTTCGACTGATTTATTGGTAGTAACAAATATCCATGAAGTTTGCTCCGACCAAAAAATATTAAGCTCGTTGGCCTATACAAAAAGAAAATCAAGTTTCTTTTTTTTTTCTTTTAAAAAAAATAAAGATTTAAATATGATTAAAAGTTAAAAGAACTAGACTTACGAGTGCAATAAATTTTGATATGTTATCTTCACTAAATAGCACAGCAATATGTTGCCATCCTTTGGTTTTGTCAGCAATGTCTTTGCTGATTTCATGTACACGATGGACATGTCCATTTATTGATTTGAATTTCAAATATTCTTTGACAGTTGGCGTAGGTAAATCTTGAAAGAAACAAGAAATATGTGTACTGTAACTGCATTTGCATTTTCAAAAAGACATTTTTTTTTAAAGAAAAAAGTTAACCTATTGATAAATCTAGTAATACAAGCAGTTTGTATCTATGCCAGTGGGTTAACAAGGCTTGAAGACATTGGAGAGCCAAGTAATTGGGCTGTTTGTGATGCCATCTTAATTGCCTTTTAGCTGTAATTGCCTTAAATTGGCTGAGATTTGAGCTGTTTAATTGGTTGTTTATGGAAATCATTGAAATGAGTAAAGAAGCTGTTTCAGAACTTGTTGACATTTCCAAAACTGTTGAATCTTCAGATAATAATTTTA
>JAAFCF010002710.1:8030977-8046590 GCA_013389785.1 Helicorthomorpha holstii | reverse complement strand
TTCTACATTTAGGAAAATAATTTAGCATGCTAAATTCTACATTTAGGCTGCTACGTATTTTATTTAGAAAGCTTAATTTTACATTTAGGAAACTAATTTAAGATGGTAAATTCACCATTTAGGATGCTGAATTTTACATTTAGAAAAGTGCATTTTACATTTAGGAAGCTACATTTAACATTTAGAAAGCTTTATTTTACATTTAGGAAAATAAATGTCATTTGTAGGAAGCTAAATTAAACAAGACTATAATGGGGCTTATGCAAGATAAGGCTACTCAAATTTCTTAAATTTTACTTTTTTTTTTTTTTTTATATTTGAGGATATTCTTGTTGAATTGATATCTAAAATTCATCTCTACTCATATCAAAGTTTTAGTTAAAGTAACTAGATTCAAGTTAATTTAACTATAATTTTCGAGGAGCACTGTTGAAATGCTTGGTGACCACTAGTGCTCCTCTTAACACCGGTTGGGAACCACTGATGTAGAATAAAAACATTTTTTTATTGAATTGGTTTAACGCAGTAGAAATGTCTGTTACATTACATTACATAGTCATTTTTATGGCTTGATTTTGAAGGACAGGAATTGCATATCGTGTAGGAGTTGTTGTTCCTAATAATCAAGTGGGTGCTAATTTACTCGATGGAGAATATTGTTTTTATTGACATAACAACCAAGCACTGTGTAATCTTTTTTAATTGCATTTTCAATTGATCTTAAATGGAGAGGAAAAATGAAGTTAAAATGATGCACAATTAATTGCTACTCGTTTAGTCATAAAATAAGAGCTTATTTTTTTTACTACTTAAGTTAAAATAAGGTCCACGAGCCAAAGGTCGATTTTTTTTTTAAAAAAATGCTTTTGACTTTGTTGTTTGAATGACAAGAAACGCGTTAACATTGAATGGCAGTGTCATGTCCTTTAAACGTCGGAGGGGTTGTTTTTATTATCTGTCTAATGGCCGCCGCCGTACACACAAAGTACTTGTGTATAATGTATACATGTTGAATGAAATAGTTACCCCCTGATGGTCATCTATTTAAACACAAATCGTGATGGACATTCATTTTATTTTTTTCGAAGGAAAACTTTCACCATGGACACAACAATATCAAAATCCATCTTCAAATAGTATTGTTGAGAGCAAAGAAAGTTTAAAAGTGCAATTGACAGACACACGTTGGCCAATGGCCACGGGGGTTTAAGGGTCTATCTCTCTCTTTTTCTCTTTCCAAAGTCCTAATCCAGTCTAGAGAAAACAAGATTTAAGAATGTCAGCCAAAGGTAATTTAAGTTTAAGGTATACATTTGGCTGTGCTTTCGTTTATTTTACCTTGAATAAAAGTACAATGATAAAAACGAGTGTAGTAACTTTGGCAAATAAAAGGTATTAAAGTAATCTTAATTAAAACGGAATCCTGTATAACTTTATTTGACAGCTGAATTAAGCCGTTTTCACTAAGCACTTCAAGTTCTGAGTTGAAAATTTAGTTCATGTCCTTCACTTTTATCTACGAGGAATTATTGATTAATATATGCAATCAATAAGTAATTGATACTGTATAGATCAGTGTTTCTCAACGTTGGGCAGTTTGAAAATTTGGCACGTGATGTTTGTCTGGAAGATGAATTTTGATGGATTTATGGACTTTTTTATCTTTATGTAAATAATTAGTGGACAATGTTTGTTGTAAGTTGTACTTTTGGATTGTTTATTGCACTGCCGTTTGTATTTAGATTTGTTGACATGCCATTGACATGTATTGTATTTTGACAAAACAGCTGGTAAAGCACTTGTTTCATTTTAATATTAATATTGTGACGTGTGCAAAGTGGGAGTGATCATAAGATAGTATTTTGCTAAACTTTATTTTGTTGTGCACTTGTGTTTTGTTGGGACTAAGAGCCACAATTTAATGGTCAGCCAAATTAAAACGGTTGACCAATTTTGCTGTTAATTTAAATTTTAAAGGGTCAACTGTGAAAAATCGTTCAACTTTTGTAAACTACATTTAAAAAATCTATGATAAAAAGGTATTTTTTTAATAACATAATTTGCGGAATTTGTATGGGAACATTGGCTTGACTTAATTTTGTTTTGTGTTGACGTAATGTGGTATGACCTTGATAATTATTTAAATTTTTCTTTCAATTTTTATTTTCTAGATATTCATGATGAATGAAGGTCGTTGTTTGGATGTCGAGGAAAATACGGATGCGATTGATTTAAGTTGGAAATTGTAAGAGGATAAACGACATCATATTGTTATTCTGTAGATACTGATGGCGGTAAATACAGCAAAACAGAGGCTGTCTGATCCATATGAGGATATCGAGGCTTATTTGGCTCGAGCTCAGGTAAAATAATATAAACCGGTTTTTTTTTATTAATGTTATTTATACATGTAGGTGTACTAAGCAACACTTAATTGGAAGTCGAGTGTAAAGTTTCAATTTTCTTTTTGACTTTTAAGGGTTTGTAGTTAGAAAAAAAAAGAAGAAAAGTTGCTTAATAATACAGTAATGTTGGCAACAAGGTTAAGAAAAAGTGAGAGTGTTTTGGAAATAGGCAGATATGAAATTAGTTTCTTAACTATTTCATTTATTTATTTTTTGATAATGATTGCGTCACTTTCACATGACCTTCTGACGAAAGTGTCGCAATTTTACGGCTGAGAAAATTGTCTGTTAATGGTATTATGATATACAGGGTGATTTTCTCTAAGGGGAAAAAAAGAAACGGGACAAATTACCATCTAAACTAATACAATTTTGTCTCGTTTTTTTATTGCCATTTTCCCTCTTCTCGCCACAGTACAAAAGGGACATTTTTTATGTTTTTTATGAATTTAAGTGACAAATGACTGTGGGAAAATTAAGTTTATTATTTGGAAAGTGTAATTATTATTGGTTAATTGACCTGAGAGTAATGTGATCGCTATGACGGTGTGTGATTATAAATTAAGAAAATATACAGTAATTACAAAAGATGTGATAGGAAGGGGGTTGGAGGGGGAAAATTTGGGAAAGGAAGTGCGTGTGAAAAGAGCTGCGGGATCCGGTTCAGTTGAATGAATGAATTGGCGTGAAAACATTACAGTGTTGTTATTATTTTTCTTTTTCTGACAGTAACTTGGTTTTTTTTGCGGTACAATCGGTTGTTTAGTGTTTAGGTTAGTGAGGTATATTGTGGGGAGGGGTAGGAGCTCCCCTGGACCCCTGCTGTTAACTAGGCCGTTGGGAAACAATACACTTAACTTGGTAGTCTACTGTAATTTACATTCAACTATTATTGTTAATCGATTTTTTTTGAAAATATGCACTGTATAAAGTCAGTTGAAGATAACTGTTTTGGTTACTGCTTTTTCATTGGTGAGAAATGGCAATTAAAAAAAGGGCATTTGCACATTGTCGATTGTAAATTTGTTTTTGTTTTTGATGGTTAGAAGTTTAGTAATTGTTTGAAGTATTAAAATAAAATTAATCAGAAAGTTAATTTTAAAAAATGCATAGTTTACTTGGCCTATTTTTTAAATTTTTTGTTATGAATTGTTTGAAATTACGAAAAAAGAAATGCATTTTTGTTATTAGTTTCTATGGCTTATAATTAAATGATTAGTAATGATATTGTATGAATATAGGTTGACATGTTTACTATTTGTAATGAGATCTGAATGTGGTCTTTGAAGAAAGATTTCTTTAATAACAGACATGGCTGTGTTTTGTAGGCTATTGACTAGCTATAAAACTTTTTTTTTTAATATTGTAACTACATTGTAATTTCACAAACACATGATATTATGCGAGTTTATAGTTATTGTGACGTACTATTTAATAATAGTGCTTATACTGTATAATCGAGGGTAATAAAAAGTTTTATCATAATGTATGTAAAAGAGGACAATTCTATTTTGACTGTACATTAATAACGGTGTATGAATCAGAAGAATGATATACTTTTATTTTTATGGTGAATAGTAAAGTAATAATAATATGCCGGGTGATTTTCGATTCTGGAGAACTATTTTTACAGAGCAAAACAAAGTAACAAGTCGTTGTATTGTTATTTTTAATGGGAATTTGTCTTGTTGCTATGGAGATAAAATGATACGTCAGTGTTTGGGACACCAAATTTGTTCATAGAACTTTGTACTTTAGCAGTTTCAATTAAAATGTTTTTTATTTATATTTTGCACCAATTGGTATGGGAATTACTAACTGGTACACTGAATAAGTCATTCTTTTAAATGGCCTAGTTTTAAATGCATACAATGCTTACAAGTTTAATAGTCTAATTATCAAATTAAATTAGATAATAACGTATTCACATTTTTGTATCTCTGGAATTATTTTACTTGACCTGAAATTTTTTTTTGTTTACTTAAATCTATTTTAATGTTTATTTAATGTAAGAAATGACTGTTATTGCTGTGATTTTTATTTTGTCACTTGGATGTGAATCCATCAGGTTGTTTTGACACTTTATTTTTCACTTCTTCCGGGTTGACTTTTTTTTTTATCTTTTAACCCTGTAGCGGTACACAACTTTCATCTTAAGCTAAATAGCGTTTGTTTTTATCTTGTATTTACAGAAAGAAATCGGCGACGCCTTTGATAATATTGTGATGGTTGCAGCAAAGGAAGTTCAAGGTAGAAAAGAAGCCATTTGTAATGGCTTAACAAGCTCAGCTGATCACAATGGACAAAAAGACTCTACTCAACCACTGAAATACATGAATGGAAATGGGAATTCACATTATGATTGCGGTGGAAATGTTGCAAAGGTATAACCATTATGAAGCACAATTAACAATGACATATCATTTGTTATTATTGGGTATCAATTGGCTTTGACGTCATTTATGATCTTTGATTTTTGTTAACATGTTTTTTTAGTGCAATTTAACACATTTTAGTATATTTATACATTATTGTCTTGACTTTCAGACATTTCTGCCTCCACAACCGCCACCTAGATTTCAGTCACTAATGTTGGATGCCAGAATAAGACGGTACCGTGAGGAGCTTAATCAATATAGAACCGCATCCAAGAGAGCTTCCATGGCTTCTCGCACTTACAGACACATGTCCTGTCCCACTCGGCAGAGGTTTCTAGATGACTTAACTAATTCTTTAACTAGAATGAACCGAAGTTTTAGCGATTCTGAAGACTCTGAGATAAAGTGGAGAAAAACAAGGAGATCCTCTTTGCCTTCTAACGAATTTCCAGTTGAGCTTTGCAACGAAATCAACAATGATGATTATAGAGGGAAGTTTAACAGACCAAAGTCAGAAATTGAACAACGTAATGTACGTTATCATAAGTTTCGATTCGATAACGACGCTGAAGATGACACAACTCTGTTAGCTGGCAAGAAACGTCACTTAAATAGTAAACTTTTAACACAGAATAAAATGGACTTTGACTCCATTTCATCGTTAATCGATTCTGTCGTTGAAGAGTTAAACAGTTTGAGTGTAGATGATGAGCTGGGAGAAACAGACAAGGAAAATTTAGCAAAATTAGCTTCGTGCTTTCCGGAACCAAAGATCCGTAAAGAGAAATTGTGGGTACGCCCTGTTGTTAATGGGGACAACATAATGGCAGAGCCTGATTACGAGTCCATCGATGAAGATGAAGACGACGTATTTGGTGATGAAAATAGATCGTCAATGTCGCCAAGCGACAATCACCTACATAAGTCAATTTCACCTTCGGATAATTACGAAAGGGATGTGGAGAAAACACTTGAGCAGTTATCTACGAAAGACAATGACGATGGTGGTGGCAAGGGGGTATTTTCGGATGGGAAAGTAGAAATTGGATACGAAGATTGTGATCAATTTGTATCGATTAAGAGTTCTGATGAGCTTGCAATGGCCAATCAGCCAAGTGATAATGGCCTTAGTGCTGGCGCCAAAGGAAATGCTTATCAGGTAATTAAATAACAATACCATGGCTGAATCGGTAAATTACTTTGGTTAAACTACAGAAGTAACATTTTAAATTGGAGGTCCACACAATTACATTTAAGTGTGTTTTGGTGTTTTAGTAATTTCTGAAAAGTGCTGAAAACTGCATGGAGACCAATGTCAAGAAAGTTATTTACCGATTATCCTTGTAATTTCACAGTTGTTGTTATTTATTAACTAATATTGAATCATTTTTAGAAGCCTTGCGTTTTGAGCGAGTTTTTAAAGCAAGTTGAAAGTAGCATTCGTGAAGTTAGCGGTGCTGAAAGTCCAACATTTTTAAGTGCCGAGAGTTGTGAAGCTTTGGACAATGAAGAAGCAGTTTCTCCGCCGTGTTTGACTGACGCCACAACGCAGACATCTCCACCCATGTTGTCTCGCAGCACAAGTTTTACATGGTATTGTGATTGTCAATGTAATAATCAGGAATGTAAACACAGGCAAAGCGTGATTTGGGAAGAAGAAAGTAATCATGATTTGCTAAATGCAAGTGTTAACGACATGCTATCAGCTGTTGGAGGAGACACAGAGTCTTTTGAAGAGTTGATGAAACTTGATCAGGATGAAATTAAGGAGCTTTCAATTAATGAATGCGAAGTTGATTCTTCCAGCAGTAGCTATTCTTTATCGGCGTCTTTAGACAATATTAGTTCGGGTCACAATTCTTCAGATGAAGAAGCAGATGAGGAAGAATCGTTATCTTTAGCCTCAACTTTTGATAGTGTAACTTCGAACGGTAATCAGAATAACCGTAAAAATAACCATTTACCTCCTCGACTTGGTTCCAAACTTTCAGACAATTTAACTAATGAAGATAAATCCGCAGTGTGTCTGAGAAGAAGCGTGGACGTTGGGACTTCACCGTTTAATACTCTTTGTATACACGAAGAAACGAAGCCAGCAAAAGTGAATAAAACAAAGCAAAATGGGTGCTGTAAAATGGGAAGAGCTAACAGTTCTGATGGTGCATTAAGTTGCAGTTTAGATCAAGTAACGCAGTGTCGTAATTTTGATTCCAGATTTAGCACTGTTCCGCTTAATAAATCTAAAGCACCATCATCATGCCAACAAAAGTCTGATGTCGAAATGCCAGCTTTACCTGAAAATGGTAACAAATTAGAAGTTGAAAGTTCTTTAAATTCGTGGATTGTTGATAATTGTGAGTGGGTGAATTGCAATAAGTCTTTTTCGGCACCAGTTCTTGGATGTCCTGTCAGCAAAAGTGAAAGAGGTTCCAGCAATATTGCTGAAAGAGCTTCGTCGGTGGAGACCAGTGATAATAAAGGTAGGATCAGACTTTATTTAAGATTATTTAAACTAGTTAACTAGGCTAAGTAGGATTCAATTTGTCGTTTTATACTGCTATTATGAAGAATTATCAATCTTTTGGCAGCGTAACAAGTCACGGTAGCTTTCAATTATGCTACATGTCTTTCTCGAATTGTAGTTATTTGCACATGAATGAATAGTTGCTATTTAAATAACAATCGGGTGCCAACTGCCAACCAAGCCCATCTACAATTACTTGCGTATGACATTGACAAGTGACTTGAAAGACTTAGTTTTTGTGGGAGTTTTTCTGACAAGTAATTTTGGGTTTTGAGTCAGTTTATTGTAAGAAAAAAATTGAAGTTTTATTGAAAACGCATATTGAAAGCATTGAAATGACAAAATCATGTACAGTCACAACTTTTAATCATTAAAATATTCAGTCGCATTTCAGTAGCACCGTTTCATCGACGGTTGTTCAAGTGACATGCCGTGATAGGCATGAACACAGTCAGCATGAACTTTTTCTTCGTAGTTTCCATAATCCAGCTAAGTTATCGCTTCAGAACGTTCGAACACAAATTTAAATTTGAAAATTTGAATTTGAATATTTGAAAGAAAAATACGTTCTTTTTAAGATTTGAAATCATATTCTACATGTTTACTGTGGATATGTTAATTATAAATTATGTAAATTAAGTATTGGGAGGGGTGAGAGAGGAATTTGTTTGCACAATTTGAAGTAAATTGGGTGTGGTTTATTCGTCCGTGTAGCTTTCGTTTGACTTGGCAGTTATTTTTATTATTATTAAGTGTTTTGTGCCTCCTATGCAGTTTGCTCTTAACATCAATCATAAATTTTAACGGTTGATGTTAATTTGTGTGTAAAAATTAAAGGTAGAAAAAAAAACGACTCGTTGACCTGAAACACAGATGACACGATTCGATAGAGACCTTTTCACTGTTGTAGTGTATAAAATGATTATGGATGTCATGTGATCAATCCCTGTGATAAATAAGTGAAAAAAAATGTTAGATTTTAGTTTTACGTAAGTTACACGATTTGAAAGCATTATGTATAACATTATGCATATCTACTTACTGTTCAATCATGCAAGATTAAAAAAATTTTTTCTTTTTTTTTTAACGTTTTTTATGGGTCAAATTTTCTTGTGCAATTGACATGGAGCTCTGAATAATGGGTTTTCAGCATGGCAATTATCATGGAATTTTTTTTTTTTTTTTTTTTTTTACTTCAGGTATAAATAACTTTTAAAATATTTAAACTTATTTTTAACCCATTACTTTTTAATAAATTTATGAGCTGATTTTAACGGTTATTTTTATATTGAGGTTTCAAACAGTTTGGTAATTAACAAAATGTTAACTTTGTATGACTTGAAGGGGTTTAAAATATAAAGGTTTCTTTTTTTAAATTCGATATATTGAAATATAATTCATATGGGGATATAATTCATTTGTAATACCAGGAAAAAGTTTACTTTTTAACTTTTTACTTCCTTTAGGCTTCATTTTATTTTTTATATAAAAGTAATTTGACTCTTCCTATTTCTAATCATTACAGGTGTTTTTTTTATAATTTTTAAGTATTTTTTTTAAATATGTAATCGCATATTATATACTTTAGCATTAATAATATAAGTGTAACATTAAAAATTTAATATACAGCACAGCTGGGTTTCTCAAGCGTTTAACGCATTTATCCCACTTTTTTAAATAGATTTTCAAGTGTCAATTTTTTATTGAATGGCACGAGATAATTCGATCTTCTACGAATAGATATTTGAATTTGAGCAGCATTGGGATGTTAATTTTTGAATTTTTTTTGGTATTGTGTGGGGTACCTATGTTTGCATGTGCAACCTAAGGTCCATGCTCCAGTTAGTGAGAATCGATGCTACTTTTCACTTTGATATCTACCAACTGTTTGCAGTGCTTGTGGGCATTTTGATGTGATTTGAAGCTGAAATAGAAATAGTAGATATCGGAATGACGTCAATTGGGCGAATGTATATAGTTACTGTGTACCACAATAAAAAATCAATTTTTAGAGGTTGTGAACCTTAAAAAATACATACATGACTATATTTAGTAATGGTATATATGGAAACTTTAACCATTTGAGTTTTTTTTGTTTTTGAAATAGTACTTTTTTATGTGTAATATTTATGGTTGATGCTTTGCATTAATAGCATTATGTAAAAATAAATTAATTTATTCACTCATTGAATTTAAAATGAGGCGTTTTTAGGTTATGAGGATTATTTTTAGATAAAATGAGTTTTGTGTTGGACAACTTGCTATGTATAAATAGCCGTTATTGTGATTTCTACCCATAAATTTAATTCAGAGATAATGAACATATGCACCGATCTCTTAAAAATACACAAGAAAATGTGCAAAATGACTAAATCTTGATTTAAGTAGTTTGTAAATTAAATCTTATCTCTGCATACATTCGAAATGGAGAAGTAAAATGTATTAAAAAGTATATATAAACATGGCATATAATATTAAAATGAGCAAGTTGACAGTGTGAATATATAAAAGCTGGAAGGAAAGATTATGCAAATGAGTAGAAACGTCAGCATCTTGGAGCGACACTTTCAATTAATAAACTTTTGTAATCAACCGCAGATGACGTAATTGGATTTAATGAGTTTTTTTCTCAAAGTATGACAAGTTTGCACTGCTTTTAATTTATAAGCATCTTGTCCTAAATGTCTTTTTTAGTCATTTTAACTTTTTAAGTTAGCAGTAGCTCTTGGTCAATAATTGAAATGTCAGTTAACATCCTAAATGAAATTTCTTTTAGACAATTGAAGTCGCATTTATGTCATTTGAAATCGCATTTAGACATTTTAAGTCGCATTTATACATTTGAAGTCGGTGTTTATGTTATTTGAAGTCTCATTTATACATTTGAAGTCGGTGTTTATGTTATTTGAAGTCTCATTTAAACATTTGAAATCGGTATTTTATGTTATTTGAAGTCGAATTCATGTCATATGAAGTCTCATTCATTTAGTCATTTGAAGTCGCATTTATGTTATTTGAAGTCTCATTTAGTCATTTGAAGTCTCATTCAGTCATTTGAAGTCTCATTTAGTCATTTGAAGTCTCGTTTAGTCATTTGAAGTCTCGTTTAGTCATTTGAAGTCGCATTTATGTTATTTAATACGCATTTATGTTATTTGAAGTCGCATTTATGTCATTTGAAGTCTCATTTAGGCATTTGAAGTCTCATTTAGGCATTTGGAGTCTTATTTAGGCATTTGAAGTCGCATTTATGTCATTTGAAGTCTCATTTAGGCATTTGGAGTCTTATTTAGGCATTTGAAGTCGCATTTATGTCATTTGAAGTTTTTATTTAGGCATTTGAAGTTGCATTTATGTCATTTGAAGTCGCATCTATGTTATTTGAAATCGCATTTGTCATTTGAAGTCTCATTTAGACATTTGAAGTCTCATTTAGACATTTGAAGTCTCATTTAGGTCATTTGAAGTCTCATTTAGGTCATTTGAAGTCTCATTTAGGTCATTTGAAGTCGCACTTATGTCATTTGAAGTCGCATTTATGTCATTTGAAGTCGCATTTATGTTATTTAAAGTTGTATTTATGTCATTTAAAGTTGTATTTAGTAATTTGAAGTTGTATTTAGTAATTTGAAGTTGCATTTAGTAATTTGAAGTTGCATTTAGTAATTTGAAATCGCATATCGTGTCTCAAGTGCTTTATTTAATGTACCAGTATAGTGCAATTCCTGTAAGCAAAATGCTATTTGTGTTTTTTAATGAAATTTGCTTTAGCTTAAGCTCAGATTTTGGAGTGTGTAAAAGCCAAATGGCGCTTTTGGCATAGTACTGTACTGTATATTATGCCAATGGATGACGTACGGTTGTAATCGATTGGCAGGAGAAAAGTGCGTCGTCGCTTCTAACTTCTAAAGCCTGCGCATTTTTCTACGTCGTTTAAGTTAAGAGGGTTGTAGACTGTATGTAGTCTGTAGAGTGGTAAATAATACATGGCGGATACTTAGAGAATTCAATTATTGTAATATGATTATAGAGCCTGGTCGTGGCTTGAAGCTGTTATTTGCTATCTTTTTTTATATATTTTGCCTTTACTTAACTTTGCTACTTCATGTACTTGTTTTCCTGGAGACGTCATCGCTTTGCTGTACAAGCTACAGCTCTTGTTTAACGTCAACACAAAATACGAGTACCGTACTGTAATAATAATAATAACAATAATGCTGCATATTGACTTTGCATTTGACATTTCACTGCAATTCTTTCGGCTTTATACATTACTTTCGGATGTTTGATTTTATTTTTGAACGACTCGAATTATTTATTTTCAAATGTTCAAATTCAGAGGAAATTGCACTATTTTCGAGCATCTAATTAATGGCATCTAGGTAATTTTACACGCCTTTGTGGCTTTGTAGACATTCGCAAACAAGACATTTGAGCGAGAGAAATGTATTTTTCAATTGGTCACTTGTCATGTCTTATACTTCCATATGCACTGATTCGAAAGGACGTGACATATGAGATTTACGACTGGCATATTCCGTGTTCAACGTTGGCGATGGCCTCCAGACAATTTCTGCTAAGTTTTTAGCCATTTAACGTTGTTTATTTTTTGCAAACTGAATGCACATAGCTATAACAGTACTGCAAAGAATCCATCACCCATCGATCCCCTGGTTTTAACATTCCTTGTCATTTTAAAGAGGTGTTTTTAGCTATGAAGTGAAAAATTGTGGGGCCTCGTAACCCACATATACACATTTTTCCATTAGCAAATTTTACTTTGAAAGTAAACTGAGGGGCTATTTACTATTTGGACATCTTTAGAGTGAGAGGGAGATTTTCTTTTGGCATTATCTTAAAATACTTAAAGAGAAATAAACAAAAAATGATATGGGGTGAAATTTTTTTCTTTAAACTTAAAAGTTGCTCCCTGCAGGGCTAAACGATTACTGATTACTGTGCTACTCTAATTACCATTATGGAACCAACTAGGAAGCCCCTACATGTCCATCTTTTAAAGTCTTTTCTCAATAGCATTTCCTGTTTTCTATGTTAAATTTTAAAGAAGACCTCTCAATCACAATTTTTCTCCCAACTCTTGTATATGACCTCTTGGCCTCAACTGCCAAACAAGATCACTTAATAGATGAGTGTTTATACAGGGCGTGTACCAAACATCTCCCCACACACCCCCTAGTCCTACATCCATCCCACAAGCTAATACTCCAACTTTCAAATTAATATATATAAAAAAATAACTTACAAGATTGAAGAGACCACACACACGCATATGACAGAATATCTGCTGTTTTGTGATAAACTTTGATAAATAAATGACTAAATTTTTTAATGTGGTCATGGTTGCTCTCTTTATCCTTATAAGATCATCAATTATAAAAATTGCGTCGAAGCACAGTGTCAAAATAAAAGTTGAATTTAATAGTGTGATGTTCATCAAAGATTTGAAATTGAATTTTACCCATTTTGCTGCAGTACTGGTATTAAGGCTATTTTTTGGTTTCCATGGTAACATGTATTTAATTTTTATTTATTGGATGTTTTAAAAGTTGGAAATCGGATGTATGGAATTAGCTTTTGTTGGTTTTTCTTGTTGAACAAAGATATATTGTGGGGCAAACATTTGTTAAATTTCATCCAAAAATGTTTAAATAAGCGAAAAGGAAACGTTTTTCTTTTGAAAACAAAAATATATAATTTGAAACGTTTGAAGACTTGTATCTTTTTCGGGGTTGTTTGTTGATTCTCAAATTTGTAAACGAAACGTTCCAGGTGTGTGTACAAGTGCTTTTTCTTACTTTTTATGAGAGTTTTTTCTTTTAAAGATTTTTGTTTACTATTATTTTTCAGCCAGCACGGTTTCTCAAACTTTCAATATCACGTACGTCATTCTTTAAAGTGAAATCCGGATATAACGATAGCGAAGGAACGCTCAAAATGTGTCGTTATAAGAGAGCTAAGATAACATTGTTAATAAGGAATCTCTAACGGGACACCAAAATCAATGTCGTTATATGCGAATTGTGTAGTTGAAAGTCGTTGTAACCGGATTTCACTGAATATGCAATCGCCATGTAATTTAAAATTTGGTTTTTATAGTTTGATAACGAACCAATATTTAAGAATCACGATTTAATACTAGTCTTTTAAGTAAAAAAAAATTCCGACAAATAAAATGTATGAATTGGTTTCTTTTTACACTTTTGTTTTTTTTTGGGTTGACAGCTGAGTTGTAACTATTTTATTTGATTACATCTAATTTCCGGAAACAGTTACATAGGACAGCTTTTAGTTTCTACACTCTTGTTTATATATATCGAATAATATATAGAAAGGCCTTTTTGATGTCATCACAACTGGGCTGGGTCGATATTATTGTTAGGTGAAGTTTATTTAGGCGTACACACACACCATTTATTTGCCAGAGTGATGCTCACGGAGAAAAGAGCTCTGAACCCAAACCCTTACTTAAAACGTAGACAATTTCGCTCAGCATTTGAGTTCACAGCATCGCTCAGCGTCAGTCGGCGCAACGGCAACGTAAATCCGACGTATTTGTAAAGCAGCAGTGTTACCCGGGGTTTGTCACTGTCACTTCGGCATCTTTTTTTTTCTATTTACGGAGGTTGGTCGAATCTCCAAGCGCTGATTTTTTTACCGTGCGTTTTCCTGTGTTTGTGGCTTTGTGTCGTCTGCTATAGAAAAAGTACTTTTTTATATCACATTTTGGAAAAAATTTAGGAAGAGATAAGAATGTGATACGTGTGCTGCACATGGTGGCACTAGTGAATTTTTTTTAAATTTTTTTTTGCAGTTTCCAAATTGAGAAGTTGACAATACAAAAGAAACTTTTTTTTCAACTTTTGAAGTTTTATTTATCTGTGAATTGTATAGTGTTGTTTTTTACTTTTTTTTAATCATCGGTGCCTAATTCAGTCTTGTTTTTCTGCCTAATTACTCAATGATATCAATTTTGAATATTAGAATTTAGACACGTTTTTGGAACGATTTGCAGTGCTTTCAAGCATTCCAACAATATTTTCAAAAGTTTGAATAATTTCTACGTTATTCTAAACTTCATTCATCATTAGTTTTACTTTTTTAATGTTGGAGATAAGATGGGATTTTGATGACTGAATTAACAGAAAAAATGCTAATTTAGTGATTACGGTTGCTAATTAGCATTCCATTGCAATTTGATTGTGGCTGAGATTTGAACGTGGTGAATAATGAACGACGCAGTTGCAGCTTTGATGAATTGTAAATTTGTGCGGAGTTTTAGTGAGCGTTTTGCTGGTGGTCTGTCGGTTAGAAGGGCAGAACGATGGTGGAGAAGGCTGAGAGAGCAAAAATTAGCAGGTAAATTAATTACAATTTTCTTACGGTAATCTAATATTAGACTATAGGCGGCCAGGCTTCAATTGTTATTGATTTATCTTGTATTCATTGTCAGACATTTCGTAAACTACAGGTTGATCATAATGTAACTTCATCACTGGTGAAACAATATAAAAACTATTCGAATTTTGCAATGACTTGTTTTGTCTTTAACTTTCTTATAAAATGAAAATAAATGTCTTGTGTGGTTTATTTCAGAGATTTTAGACTTAAAATGAATGCCAGCTGTGCATGGCAGATGTATGTGTGGTCGATAACTGAAATTGATAAGCTCATAAGCTTTTTTTTACTTCATCGATTCCTTACATTTCCATCTCCTGTCTACCCCGACCACCCCTCCCAAGTTCATCATATAAAGCATGTGAACTGGTATGCAGGTACACACACACATTATACGATTTGGTCTTTAATATACCGACATTTATTTTTATTCAGTCTTGTGTAATGGCTCTTCAAAAATGTGTTCATATAGATATGTGAGGGATTCCCACCTGACACTCAATTAAATGTGTCAAAACATAAAGATATAAAAGAGCTTCCGTGTTCTGGAATTACAGGATTAGTTCTTAGTATATTGCTTTTCAATCAGACAGTAATCGTCTATTGATTGAATCGTTGGGACACGAGAAAAACATAACCTGAATGCATTTTTAGATATTGTTAATGGTTGTGAAAATTTATTCTTTTTTATTTGATTTTTTTCTGGTTATTCATCTTTTTTTTTAATTATTAGAACAGGTTTTTTTAAATATTAGAGCAGTTTTTTCAAATATTAGAACATTTTTTGTAATTATTAGAACATTTTTTGTAATTATTAGAACATTTTTTGTAATTATTAGAACTTTTTTTGTAATTATTAGAACATTTTTTGTAATTATTAGAACATTTTT
>JAAFCF010002710.1:8020375-8030967 GCA_013389785.1 Helicorthomorpha holstii | reverse complement strand
TTTTTGTAATTATTAGAACATTTTTTGTAATTATTAGAACATTTTTTTTTTAAATATTAGAATGGGTTTTTTCTAAATATTAGAACAAATTTTTTTTGAAATATTTGAACAAATTTTTTTTTTGAAATATTGGAACAATTTTTTTTTTGAAATATTGGAACAATTTTTTTTTTTGAAATATTGGAACAATTTTTTTTTTTGAAATATTAGAAAAGTATTTTTAATTATTAGAATAGGTTTTTCTAAATATTAGAACAATTTCTTCTTGAAATTTTAGAACAATTTTATTTTGAATTACCGGTATTAGAACAATTTTTTTAGAAATTCTAGTACAATTTCTTTTTGAATTTTTAAAAACAATTGTTTTTTGAAATTCTAGAACAATGTTTTTTGAAATTATAGAACATTTTTTTTTCTAAATATTAGAAAAAATTTGTTGCTGAAATATTAGAACAATTTCTTTTGAAATATTTAAACGATTTTTTTTGAATTGTTAGAACAAGGTATTTTTTTTAATATTCAAACAGTATTTTTCTAAATATTTGATATTAATTTTTTAGTACCGTATTTGAGAAAGAGGAAAATGCTTGCCGGTTGCAGTCGTACCTATCACGGCATGACGCTTTATTGTTATGAAACGCATATTAGTGCATCGCTTTAATATTGAATTTATAGTAAACATAACGTATTATTTAATTATTATCGAGTACATAACGTTTATTATTTACACATACACGACATCAAATAGTATAAAACTAAATATTTGAGTACGGGGATCTGGTGTCATGGAAACCCCTACTCTATCTGGGTTGGTTTAATTTGAATACACATTTGCTCCAGGTTGTATTTAGCTAAATTGAGTTTTTTTTATTTTTTTTTTGTTTTGGCGTCTGCTATAACTTTGAATGCATCTATAATTTCTGTACTTGTGTTAATTTTTTTAAACTTCAAACTGTCGGTATTTAATTTCTCTATTAAGTTTCTATCTGTACTTGCAACAAATTAGTTTCTAATTTGCAAAACCGTTTAAATATTATTAAAAATTGCAAATTGGTTGCCTGGGAGAAATAATAATTGGCGGATGTGAAGTGTAAATAAATTTAGTCAGGAGAAATTAAGTACAGCATAAGCAACAATATTTTATGCTTAAAGTTTTGTAATTTTATTTGATATATAATACTAATCTTTAGTGTATTAGATGAGTGATCGATTTTTAATTCGAATATTCGTTTGGTAATTCGTAACTTAAAAAAAAATTGGTGTTTTCCATCTCTAATGATGATGCCCTTTTATCAGCTGGGGGGAATGGAATGGGGAGAGGGAATGCCCTTACCAAATTGCCATTTAGTTGTCATAGTGTAAATGTAACAAGATGTAGTTGCTGTCAAAATAGTTAATGTCGTGTAAATGAAGTAAAATTGTGAAGAAGTCAATTATTTTTGAATTAAAATGACAAATCAATTGTTATAACTGTTGTCGTGACTAAATAGCTTTATGGATGAATAAATCTAGTGGAGTTTTCTGCTGACGTTTTCATTTTTATTTCATTCTCCCCCTAACCCTCCCCACTCTCTTTCCTATCAGTCAACTCCATAGAAATTGGAGCTGTGGATGTTTCACTGATTTTTCACGTATTCTGTTACCAAGGATTCTTTACTGGTGGTCCTTTTGCGCTTACTGGTACAACACACACACACAAACACTTGTGCTAGTTTATTTTTGGATTGTTACTTTTCCACGCATGCGCCGAAAGCACTGTACGCTTTTAACTTTTTTTAACTAATTCATTTGGTGAAATAATTGATTTTGAAATGCGTATTAGCTGTTCAAATTATGAAATGACGTATAATAATTATTGTAGTCTATTATTAGCCACTCACTGCGTCACTCATTCTATCACGCTGGGTTTCTAATGACAAATTTATTGTTAATTTAATGTCCAGTATTATGTTATGAAAGGTGATGGACACCTGTGATTGATGTTTGCTAAGAGAGAAGGGCTTAGTTTAGATTTAGAGGCTTTTAATTCAACCTGGCGACAAAACTATTGATCACATTTTGTGACGTATTAATGTCTCGTACATTTGTGTGGTTATACAGGGTGATCATAAGATGCAATATTGATACGAGAATGAGTTGCATTGCATTGAGAGACATTTTTCTACTTAATTTTAAAAAGTGGTGGTTAAAATTTGAAAGCGTTTATTTAATTAAATCATTCAAAAACGACTGGAATGTTTTCTTATTTAATTATTACCTGCACTACATAACTTAAAAGTTTTTTTATTACAAAAGTGCATAGTAATGGTTAATGTTAAATTAAGGTTTCCACCTCCCATTTTCACAGTGCCACAGTGGTCGTGTTTGGTGGTGGCAAATGTCACTTTTGTTAAAACTTTAATTAAGGGTGAAGTAGAGCGAAATTAAAGCAGTTTCACTTTGCTTTTTAAGAGTCAGGTTTCTTTCCTTTTGTTCATAAAATTTTTTAAAAAGATGCTTTCTCACTACAGTGTAGTATAAAATGAAAGGGGAAATGCTTTCAGTTGACATAATTAATTAAATTTGATGTAGTGACATTATTTTTATGAATTTGTACAGAGTCACTCACTCTTGTCTATGAATTTGGCATGGTAATATATGTTATTAAGGAAAAGAAAGAAAAAATTCAGATGTTTTTTGTTGTTTTTTTATTGTCAATGTCTTGTACGAGTTGCTACAGATTTTACTGTTGGAAATGATAATTTTTAGTTTGATAATTTTGGGGTTAATTAAAACTAACTTGATTAATTCGGTTATTAAACGTTTTTGGAGATAACTTATCGAATTAAAACAGTTAATTATTGTGTCATATGCATGTTTAGATTTTAGTAAATGAACGGAAGTGCATTTTACTTAATATTAGACTGTTTTTTTTATTGAATTGGTGCACCATATTGAAAGGGTATTTGGCTGTTAAGTTAAATAAAAATGTCTGGAGGTTCTGTACTTGTTTTTCCGAGGGTGGCAACTGGAGAGATTGATTTATCCAACCCTCAAATCCTTTTTCATCAATTCCAATATACAGCTTCATATTATTATATGTGTTTTCGATCTCTAAAATTCGCTATAGAATCAGGATCTTTTATTGAGGGAGGAAAATCTGAGATTGCAATAAAATGCTTAAAGATTAAAATTGAAAAGTACTTCTTGATACTTTTTGGCGTTGCTTTATGATTTTACTTAGAAATGCCATTCAAATCTTAACTTTGTGGCTTACAGGAATTTTTTTTTGAAGTTATTTTAACAGTAATAGCAATTTAGTCTATGGGAACAAAACTTTTAGGTGTTAACGGAATCAATTGAAATTTTGACCGAATGTAATTTCATGCTCAATATTAAATAATGAAACGTCATAGGGGAATTTTTATTATTGTGATCATAAGATACAGTGAAATCTCGTTAACACGAAACAACATTGCGATCTCGAACTGAGGTATAGGCATTTCCATACATTTTTTGTCCGTTAACACGAACTGATTTGGCATAATATCTTTACATGCAAAAATGTAGAGAAAATCAATATTTTTATAAGTTTTATTGTTTTTATAGAAACAAATACAAATTCGACACATTTTTCACACTTTTGTTTTCATTAGAAGCAGCAAATCAGTTCGTGTTAACGGGGTTTGCTTCGTGTTAACGGAAAACAAATGTATAGAAAAGCCTGTACATTAGTTTGGGGCCACAATGTTGCTTCGTGTTAACGAGATTCCACTGTATATACAGTGTTTGTTTTGCATTTTTTTGTTAACACGAAGAAAAATCTGTCTCGACGACTTTGTGTTAAAGGGATTCCACTGTAAGTGTTTAGGTGTAATTCTGGCAATAAAGAAACGAGAAGAAATATATACAGAAAAATTGCTTAACATGAAAAATCGGTTAACATAAAATTATAATGCGGTCTCGACAAAAAAATAGGCATTTTCAAACATTTTTTTTCTTTTAACACAAATATTTCACTTAAAAAATATACACAATTTGGTGCAAAAACAATAACACACGAATTATTAAATTTTTAAAATTTTTGAGTTTTTTTTTAATTTAAATTTTTTAGTTTATAAATTGAAAGCGGTTTTCCTTTATTTTTTAATTTCTATACATCCAATTTACTTTAACTTTTTAATTATTGCTAAGAAAAATATTCTTTAATTGAAATTTTTATTTTGATGAAACAAAACTTGAGAATCACGTTTATCAAATGAAATTGAAAGGAAATCGTTCCTTCGCTGTATTTACTGTATAAGCATACAATTTTTTAGTTAACCAAATGTATTTCATCGTTTACTTTGAAGCTAAAACATTAATATACAAAATAAGAGTGCTTTTTCTGATATTTGCTTAGTAATTGCATTTTGTTAACTGTCGCAGACGCAATATATGTCTAATAATAATACATTGATATGAAGTGTGTATAATATCTAACTTAGCTTTCTATTCCATTTCAATTCCACTTCAATTGTTTTTTTTTTTTTTTGTATTTTTGTATTGGATAAAAGGTAGGGAAAACTGAAGTACTGTAGGTCTTTTGACGTTAATAATTAATTGAAATGGAGAACAGGTTAATTTTATCTGAAGAATAAAGTTGTATGTGGAAAAGTAGTTTTAATTTATTCATGAATATATTGGTTGGATGAAGCGACGACGTCAACATCTCTTTTCTCTCTCGATTTTATCTTTTTAAAAGCGGTTATAGCACTTTGCACTGCGCCATTCACTTTCTATCTTACACAAATTGCTAGCATAATATTACTTATTCTTAATGCATTGTAGTGATACATGTACATTACGTTGCACAACATCTTTTATAATACATAGTAATAAGAGAGGCAACTTTTGAAGTAAAGTATAATTCTATTTAGTTCATAAAAGGGTAATTTCAGAAACTGAAACACTGTTTTTGCAGTGCCAATAAAGAAACGAGACGAAATTGCATCACTTCAAATGGCGATTTGTCTCGTTAATTTTCTGCTGAGGTGTTTGGAGTTGTAAATTTAGAAATGTGGTGATAATAGTAATACAAATAAATTTGCCAATTGTTTTATAGGACTTTTTTTTAGTCCTTTACTGGGAACACTGTAGTCAGTGACTTGGTGTAACTTAACTGTTTTATTTGTAAAGCCTTGCACAGTGCTATGTTATTAGGAAAACTAATTGCAATATGTACTGATCCGAACAAAAAATAAATAAAATTCTTATTTACAAAGATAAGAGAGCTAGGGGTACTACAATGATATTAAAGTGGATCTGCTCTTAAGGAACATTTCTTAATTAAATTATTTTCTTTATGAAGTTGATCATCTTTACTCTTTCATATAAAAAACAACAAACAACCACTACAAGGAATAGTAATATTGTGTTTTACTGGTTTGAATCTGAATTTTAGTGATATAATATAAAAGTTAACAATAAAGTGTTTCCCAATCTTGTTTGTGATATGTCCCACCTAAGCACTTCTAAATTTTTTAGCTTTTTTCTTTCTTATTACATAATTTTTAATTGTCAAAAATTGAATTGTTTACTAAAGAAATGTGAATGATGTGCAGTACATGTTTTAGGGAAAAATTACTAGAAATTTATTGATCAAACACAGTAAGTTTTCAACATATAAAATGTATAACTAAAATTTGAGAATTTGTTTTTTAGTAAATTAAATGCTTGCTGCAAAGAGATTTGATATCTAGTTCAAATTTACTTAATTTCTGTCTTTATATTCTGGCAATCTCAGATCTGGTCACTCATAATTCAAGTAGCAAGAATTTTTTAGTCCAGAACAGCTATGTAGGCAAGCTGAATCCCCATGGAATTTGCAGTTTCTAGGGCACAAGTGCATGTAACTCTTGCATAATTGATTTTTAAAAGATTTGACCTTTCCCTGTTTTTACTTGATTTTATTTTTTAGGTGCCCTCCTCATGCAAGTCTCCATAAGGTTAACTTAAACTTTGAAAAAATTCATTTTCAAATTGCCCCTTTGAACAATCTAATTACCCCACGTTGAGAAACACGATTATAACTCAACTTAATTTGTTCTTAATTGCAATTTGAGTTTCCAAGTGTCATTCTACTTTGGTGGTTTGGGAATTTGCTTAGCATACTTGCTTTTGTCGTGCTAATTTTTTATTGTAGTTAATTGTTCAGTTTTCTTGATGACAATAAATAAACGGGAAAAATCGCCATTTGAATTGATAATATTTAGTCTCGTTTCTTTTATAAAAGTGATTACTCTGAATTACTTAGTGCATCGTATACTGTTTATATTATGTTTACTAGCCTTGAAGTGTTATGTTGTGAATTTGGTGTGTTTAGTGTTGGGAGTAAAATTTGGCTGTAGTTTATTTAAGGTGTCATTTGATCGATCGTTATGTCTATTTATGTATGTGGTTGAATTGCTTTTGGGGAAGGGCCGGGTGGGGAAGGGATAGGACTTAACGGGCAGAGACTTGTATCCCTGCCTTGGTACGTTACATGTATATATGCACAACCAATCATCAATGTCTTATTTGCCTTCATGCATGGCTGCTTGCTGATAAATTCCGCCATATCAAAATAGTTAATTTCATTTGGGATGTTTTCCTGTATAAATATATATCTAATTTTTTTTTTAAATTATAACTTAAAACTTGGTTGAGCAGCGTTATCCGACCGGAAGAAATTTGTGTCGCAATTTCCGCTAAATTGCGCTAATTATATATGTATAAAGAGCGTTTTGTTTAAAGTCTCTTTAAGTGCATTTCAAATCAAAAATAACGGAATTTGAGGGAAATAGGTTTGGTTATCAACCTTTGGTCCACACCCAATTACAAATATTTTAGTTGCAATTTTAAAAATTAAATGTGTGAAGCATCAATTGGAGCAAAGTACAGTAAATTCTCGTTAACACGAACGCCGTTAAAACGAATTTCTCGTTAACACGAAGCAACTTTGAGGTCCCGAACTACAGTATAGGCTTTCCCTTATATTTTTTGTTCGTTAACACGAAGCAAGACCCCGTTAACACGAACTGATTTTGCTTCACCGAATGAAAAATTGCATATTTCGTCAAAGAAAATGTGGAGAAAATCAAAAAAATGTGAGTTTGACTCTAAAAAAATGTCAGTTTGACTCTAAAAAAATATCAGTTTGACTCTAAAAAATGTCAGTTTGACTCTAAAAATGTGAGTGACTCTAAAAAATGTGAGTTTGACTATAAAAAATGTGAGTTTGACTATAAAAAATGTGAGTTTGACTATAAAAAATGTGAGTTTGACTCTAAAAAATGTGAGTTTGACTCTAAAAAATGTGAGTTTGACTCTGAAAAATGTCAGTTTGACTCTGAAAAATGTCAGTTTGACTCTAAAAAAATGTGAGTTTGACTCTAAAAAATGTGAGTTTGACTCTAAAAAATGTGAGTTTGGCTCTAGAAACTGTTAGTTTGATTCTAAAAAATTTCAGTTTGACTCTAAAACATGTCATTTTGACCAATATATATTATATTTTACATGTATTCGTTAACACAAAACCCCGTTAACACGAAAAAAAATTTCGGTCCCGTCGACTTCGTGTTAACGAGAATCCACTGTAATTGCATGGAGGAGTACGCAAGTGGTGTAAGATTGATCATCGTTTATATGAGAAAATAAATTAGCCAATGACGTTAATTGAAATTAGCCAAGCGTCCATTTTGCTTAAATCCTTATCTACACTGTACGAACGAGTGTTTATTGTTTTATGTGAAAAGTGGCATATGCGCTTTTATTATCGTTATGTAAATTAAATTATGAAAGGTGAAGTGAAAGGTTAATGATAATAATGTTGATGAGAATCTTTATTGTCGTTGTATTTTTTAATAACGTCAAAATGGAGGGTTTGACGTCATTATCAGAAGAACCAAAACAAAATGAGACGTATCTACCGCTTTTCTTCTTGTTTTTTTTTTATATGTAGTTCAGCTTAGAGTAAATTGATTGAAGACTTGGGTCATCTTTGGGTCAACCGTATTCAGATCGATTGGTTCTCTCTTCTCATCATGTTGTTTTTTGTCTAATCCCTAGTGGCCACAATTAGCTAATTGACCACTTAAATGTATGACTTGAGATAGCAGTGACCAAAACAACATTACATTTAGATTATGCTTTTTTGTTTTGATTCATGTCAATGTTGATTTGATTTTAAATGAAATAGGGCAAATATTAATGGTAAATCGTGCAATTTATTCTCGTTTTCTTATGGATGGTTTCTCCAATAAATAAACGAGACAAACATGTATTGTGAGCAATGCAGTTTATTCCCGTTTCTTTTTTACTTACATGTGTATGGGAACGTGATCGCATGATCAGTCTGTATTTTTTAATAATTGATTTGGAATTTGGCTATGTTTTTTTTTTATTTATTATTTTTTTATTGACAGTTGCTTTTTGAGTGCTGAGATGATTTTTATTGCATTTCTCCTTTGACCAATACCGCAAAATCATTTTGATTTTATAATAATATTCACCCACCTGTTTTGAACACACGCACATCGACCGGAAAGGACAAAGTAATAAAATGGAAGGGGGAAATTGCTTTTTTTAATGTGTTTTTACTTGTATACAATGACATGCACTACTAACTGAATTGATCAAAAATGTTTAGTGAAAAGAAATCTTTAAATATGTTTTATAATTGCATCACCTGTGGCCAAAATTCTTCTTTTTTAATCATCTTTTTATTATCATTTCCATCATTTTTGTCTAGCAAAACTTTTAGAGGTGATTAACATTGGCGAGAAATCATTATTTTTTCTTATTGGTGATTACATTAATAATGGAGTGTCAATGGATTCAAAATGACTACAATTTTAGTTGGGCTTTATACAGTGCTGAATTAGCTAAGGGCCTTATAGAAAAGGCTGATGTGATGGAAATGATCGAATGGTAGCTTAACTGCACGTGAATTTTAGAGTGTTTTTTATGGAAATGTAATTTTGTTTGAATTTTTTAATTACGTTTTTTTACGTTTCCTTTATCAGGTATTGCCCGTGTCTTGTTGGGTGTTTATTTGATAATAATAATAATGATGATGATGATAGAAGGAAATATCGATCTGTAGGCATTTATATACTATACACCCCAATTGTATAATGCGCATGACTACATTTTTTTCTTTTTTATTTTTGTTGTTGATGATGATGGAGTTTTGCTTTTTACGTTCTGGTTTAGTCTTTCATGTGTGGATAACTGATCCGGATGTTTTACCTATTTGTATAAAAGATCTTTATTATGTTTTTTGATGTTTTTAAGATAGATGTACTTGGAAGTTATTTTTTTTTCTTTTTATGATAACATAGTATGTACGGTACAGTGGAAATAGTTGTAATGTACAAAACGTATAATGTATGTTGTTTTTTTATGTTTTAGACAGCATAACTTTATTTTTTAAATGTATTTTTGCGATGGATTGTTAGTTCTAATTCCATGGTAACAAAACAATTGAGCACGTGCACATTAGTTTAATTGGAATGTTTTTTGTTTATTTACAATTTACAAATGTGCTTATGCTGCACGTGCGTCGGTTCTATGATCTTTTAAAAGTCATAAGCCAGGTGGTGACCCTTGTCTTCAATAAAATGATCATAAAATATGTGTTCACATGATATTTAAGTTACTTACTAGCAATAAAGTAACGGAAAGAATGTGTATTGGTTTGCATTGCAATTTATTCCCGTTTTTTGTTACCTGCTCGTATACAGGCTATTTTTCAATATTAGCACACTTTTTTTAAAAAAAAAAAAGTTTTGGTGGTTTATATCAGTGGTTTTCAATCTTTTCTAAACTGGGAACACTTTTGTTGAACTCAGTAATTTTTTTTTTCCAATTGTTTTTTTAATTAAAAATATTAGTGAAATCCAATAAGTGTAATGGAAAATTTTAATGTCTTCTATTTCTAAGACAAGAAAAGGCTACTCTCATTTTTTATTACAAATTTCTCAATCTTTCCACCTTTTTTACCTTTTTATATTACACGTTTAAGAAGCTAAATTTTGCATTTTGGAAGCTAAAACTTACATTTTGAAAGCAAAGTTTTAAATTAGGTAGCTAAATTTTGCATTTAGGAAGCAAAAATTTTCATTTAGGAAGCAAAAATTTTCATTTAGGAAGCAAAACTTTTCATTTAGGAAGCAAAAATTTTCATTTAGGAAGCAAAAATTTTCATTTAGGAAGCTAAAATTCACATTTTGGAAGTTAAGGTTTTAAAATAGGAAGCTAAATTCTGCAGTTAGGAAGCTAAATTTTGCAGTTAGGAAGCTAATTTTTGCATTTAGGAAGCTAAATTTGCATTTAAAAAACTAAAATTCACATTTTGGAAGTTAGGTATCAAATTAGGAAGTTAAAAATCACATTTTGGAAGCTAAGTTTCAAATTAGGAAGCTAAATTCTGCAGTTAGGAAGCTAGTTTTTGCATTTAGGATGCTAATTTTTGCATTTAGGAAGCTAAAACGTACATTTAGGAAGCTAAAACTTACATTTTGAAAGCAAAGTTTTAAATTAGGTAGCTAAATTTTGCATTTAGGAAGCTAAATTTTGCATTTAGGAAGCTA
>JAAFCF010002710.1:8003783-8016214 GCA_013389785.1 Helicorthomorpha holstii | reverse complement strand
ATTTAGTACATTTTTGCAAAGGATTTAGTACATTTTTGCAAAGGATTTAGTACATTTCTGCAAAGCATTTAGTGCATTTTTGCAATGCATTTAGTGCATTTTTGCAAAACATTTAGTTCATTTTTGCAAAACATTTAGTTCATTTTTGCAAAACATTTACTACATTTTTGCAAAACATTTACTACATTTTTGCAAAGCATTTACTACATTTTTGCAAAGCATTTACTACATTTTTGCAAAACATTTAATTCATTTTTGCAAAACATTTAATTCATTTTTGCAAAACATTTAATTCATTTTTGCAAAACATTTAATTTAGTTTTGCAAAACATTTAATTCATTTTTGCAAAAACATTCAGTACATTTTTGCAAAACATTCAGTACATTTTTGCAAAACATTCAGTACTTTTTTGCAATGCATTCAGTACATTTTTGCAATGCATTCAGTACATTTTTGCAATTCATTTAGTGCATTTTGCAAAAACATTTACTACATTTTTGCAATTATTTTATAATACATTTTTGCAATTATTTTATAATACATTTTTGTAATTATTTTATAATACATTTTTGCAATTATTTTATAATACATTTTTGCAATTATTTTATAGTACTTTTTCGCAATTATTTTATAGTTCATTTTTCTCCAATTATTTAGTTCACTTTTTCTACAACTGCAAAAAATTCGAAAGAGAACCGTGGTCTTTGCATCACTGTTTTAAAGTTTTTTGGTAACCAGTACTGTAAATAAATCTAGTATAAGCTTACGTTATACATAACTTAGTGTTGAAATGCAACATTAGCGTTGAGAATTTCCTGCCAAAGTAGCCGCTGACATTTTTCTACTTACCTTAATGGACCCATACATCTTTTTCTTTTACATGTACAGTACTACCATACGTATTGTAGTGTAGCTCTTTGCTTAAGCAACTGAAACGGATTGAGGCTATAGTACTTGTATACAAGTTGTATTTCTATACCGTGGTATACTGTTTTCCAGATTGCGTTGGAAAAAAAACCATACTGCACTGGTTGATTTAATGGTTTAAGGCCTTTTTAGTTTATTATTTTTCTCCTAGTGGGAGATTATGAGCACGTATTTTAATATTGTGACTTTTATAAGTTGCTAAATATATTGCTCTTATATTTGGTCTGCAATTTAAATTATGACAGTGAAGTGGCTAAATTAAAACTTCTAAACCTAGTTTATAACGTAATTGGCCGACTTTAGTACTTTAGGTACCGAATTTTTAATTGTAATTTTGAGAAACTGTGTTTAGCACTGGGCTTGGCTGTTAAGACATTAAATGGACTTTTAGTAAATTTATTTTGTCTTCCAGGAAGTTGAAACTTGTTACACCATAAAATTTAGCAATAATTGCCATGGTAACTAAATTATGTGCTCCAGAAACATTTATGTTGCGAGTTACAAACTTGGGATAATTTTAATAAAATTATGTACTGTACTTGGAAGTTGTGATTTTTGGGGCTTGTGTAAGGTCATTGCTAGTCTTGGGAATTTTGTTTAAAGTACTATATGTCCATTCAATATAATATTTTGCTCTAGTGATTTAAGACGTGTGTGTGTGAGATTATTTAAACTGGAAGGATTTATTTTATTACTTAATCCGCTTGATAGACCATTCTATAATATATATAATCCTTTTGATTTTGCTTTTTTTATGAGTTTGTTGCTTAAAAAAAGTGGACGACGTTTTAATAGGATTAATCAGTATAATATGTAACGAATTTTTATTGTTTTAAAGTGCTTGAGATTTTAGTATAGGAAATTTATTGCTAATCACCTATCTTTGAAATATCAATATATTAAATCCGTTAAGTGGATTAGGATTAAACAAGGAGAACTAGCAATTAGCCGAACGTGTTGAAGAATTAATTAACCAATTTTTTTTTTTTTTTTTCTATGAAAATGGAGTTTGAAATTATGCCGTGATGGGCACGACCGCAACCAGCAGAGCGGTTTTGCGTTGAATTTTAGCCGATCACTCTTTAAAAATTATGCCGTGGTAGGTACGGCTACTGTCGGCAGAGCGTTTTAGGGCGGAATTTTAACCGACCGCTCTTTAAAAATTATGCCGTGGTAGGTACGACTGCAGTCGGCAAAACGTTCAACTGTTGAGTTTTTGTTTTAAAGAGAATATACAGGGTTGAAAAAATTTACGTTCAAGTAAAAGTTTTTCAATAAATATTTGAACAAAGGTTCAAATAAATATAATAAAAAATTTTTAACAATAAAACCTTTGAAAAGACTAATCAAAATTGTCTATGGCTTCCATTGCAATCTGATCGAAAATAATAGTCCTTGAAATTATTTTAGTCATATCAAATATCAATACTTTATAGGTTTTAAGAATTATTGATAAATTTTCAATTAAATGAAGATTTCGTTTATTTTATATGAAAATGTTTTGGAATTTGATATAACACGCTATGCGAAGGAATTTATTACGCTGGGATTTATTGAATATTTTTATCATTTAGCTTCACGTGCGTCGGTTACTATGGTAACTGAACTATAATGCACATTTTGTTCTTAGCAACCAGTTTGAAATTTTTGAATGCTTTTAATTTGATCAGACATTTTAATGAGTAATGGCAATTTGTACACACAGTGTTATATGAATAGGGAGGAGCAATGTAATAATTTTTAATGGAAATATTTTTTTTTAAGTATTAAAGTGGTGTTTGTATGTTAAAGGGTGAAACATAATCAGATGTTGGCAGGGGGTTTTTTTATGTTTTATAAACTTTGTCATTTTCCCGTTTGAAATTTATTTTTTGTTTAAATGTTACCTGACGCTGAGCACTGCCCCTAAAACATTTATTTTATTCAGTAATATTAATTGTACATGCTGAGGATGAGAAACTTAAATGGCAATACTGTGTTTTATGATCAAGATAGTAGTCACGGTTTTCTGTCAGATTTATTTATTTTTTTGGTTTCTGTATAGCAAAATATAATAGGAATGAAAACGTTTATTTTATGCGATTCATGCTCAATTTGACGAGATTATAATGACGAGCAAAATGAACTCAAAACCAAACATCAAACTCTGTTTTATGAAATGAAACTACAATCAATATTTGTTAGTACAATATTTCAAACAATAAGGCTAAATTTTATAGATGAAACACATGTCAACATTTTATTAATTTTATAAACAATTGACAGTTGTTGTCATGACATTTTGCCTTCAAGGTAACAAGTAAACAGAAACCTCGCATAAAAGTAATTAAAAGAGCAGCATAATTTCTACAAAAAATAAAAAAGTACAACAAATTTTATCTGGAATTAACCCAAGTATGCAATGCCATGAAAAACAATCAAATTTCAATTTTGAAAATAAAATTGTTTGAATTTTTAGATACGACATTGCAAAAAAAATAACTTATCTGAAAAATGTGGCTTCTAAGCACAATGTTTGTGGGTTTAATTTAGGACACAATATAGTCGCCAAAACACAGCAGACCTAAAAACAAATTTTTTTGAACACAAGTGGCATGTGATTGGCTATTTATAGGAACTTCTTAACCCGTTCATTTTATCTAAATGGGGAAAATAATGCTCAATAAACAAATTTTTCAACTGTTAAACACCACAAATAGCTGCTCCTATTAATAAGTTAATTATTAAATATTTCATTAAATTTTATTTGCTGAAAGTTACTGATGTTCCAGTTATTTAAATTCACATGGTATTCAATTTTTGGTCTGAACACCAACTTTAGATAGACAATGTTAATGCATGTTTTTGTTTGAATTGATGAAGTTGCTATGATGATTTTGGTAAACATTTGAGGTGATCAGAAACTTCCATGATAAAGTATTCAATTGCACGTTTTATGGATTTTAAAGTGTTTAACTTTAAGATGTAATGCAGCGTTTCCCAACATGAGGCATATGTCTCACCAGGGGGGACAATTCGATTGTTGAAAGGGGCAATTTCTAAGGTAATTGAAGAAAATTTAGTCAAAACAGGAAAAGGTACAGCTTTTTTAACAGGCACCTGTGTCCTAGAAACTGCAAATCCCAGGGGATTCAGTTTGTCTACAAACTTTAACTAAAAATTTCAGTGACTAGAATTATGAGTGATTAGTTATGCGATTGCCAATGTATAAAGAAGACAACACAATCGTCATCAGTCATTTCATTTTTACGTACAGTATGTTCAAGGGTTAATTTTCTTTCATTTTTGCAAATTAGTTTTGAGTTCCACGTGATCAATCTTGTTATATTGGAACTTTTGACTGACCTGGAACATATTCGAAATTAATATACTGTATCTGTGTTCAAGAAGGTAAATCACTACCTGAAAACATCAACTAATAGAAAGCCAACTAAATTCCTAATAAGAAAATTAACTGATCTAAATTTGGAAACTAAAAACTCTCCATTATTACGCATACATTGAATTTCTTTAATTGATATCAGTTAGAAAAATCTTTCATTAACATTATTTTGTACTCGCGTTTAATTTTTGAAAATTAAAAGTTACAGTATGTAATAAGGGGGCATGACAAATTTTGAAAGGCTAAAGTGGGGCATATCATAAGATTGAGAAACATTGATGTATTATTTCTTCTTCTGCTTAGTGTTATTTTTTTTTATTAGATACTGTGCAATCTGTTTTTTTTTTTTTTTTTGGTGCTAAAAGTGTATAATGCTTTGAAATGCTTATTTTATTCACACAGTATAAAAACTTCCGACAGGTATTTAGTACTTTTTTCCCTGTAAGTTATAAGCTTTTCTTCTTGTATGTTGATTTACTGTTTTCATACACTACAGTACGTGATTGTTTAACTTATTGAGGCATAATTTCCCATTTATACTTAAACTAGAGTGTAGCATTTACTTAATTGTTTTTTTTTTTTTTTAAGATACTTTATTGAAACCTGTAAATTGCTCGGTTTTATTTAGATGCCAAATGTAATTGTTATGACTTGAGTTTAATAGGTGCATTTAAATAGCATTAATTATTTTAAAAAAAAATTTTGTATGCTAATTTTTTTTTTTTTTTTGGCTTAAAAGGATTTTGAATTCGTTATGGTGTATATTTAGGAGATAAATTGAGGTTAAACCGGAAGTCTACATGTTTTAAAACTGTATAATTCCATATACTGTATATAAAATCGGTTTATGATTCCATGTCTGAATATTTAAATGAGAGAAATTATTAATTGAAAAAGAGAAATAAACTGGATTTGCAGGTGGAGCTACATGTAATAATTTGCTGTCCAACAACATTTTAGACTTTTTTTTTTCTTTTTTGCTAAAATTTATTAAGAATTGTATTTGATAGGTTTTAATAGAGAACACGATATTTATGAGTCTAGTTTGAAATTTTTAGTTTTAGTTTTAATTTTTTTTTTTTTTTTTTTGCTTTTTAATATGATCTATTAATAAAGTACTTGAGTTGAGCGTACTCGAATTTTATTACTAGCATAATTTATGGCAAATTCTAACGCATATAGCTAAGTTTAATATATTGGGTAGTCATAAGATATGTGTGCATGTAGAACACAGAAAAACGAGACAAATATTTATTGTAAGCAATGTAGATTATTACGGTTTCTTTTTTTTTTTTTTTTTGAGTAAAGAAACGAGACACTTATCTATTGTGAGCAATGCAATTGATTTCTGTTTCTTAATTGCTAATTTTATTTTATGTGAACACGTATTTTATGATCACCCTCATTTTTCTGGTTTAATGCAGTGTAATAGCATTTTAGTATGGAAAATAGAAAGAAAAAAAATGTTATCTGAAAAGTTAACAATTTTTCTTTAATTTTTGATATTTAAAAAAATTTTGATTTTTACATTAAAATTTTGATTTTGACATGAACATTTTGATTTTGACATGAACATTTTGATTTTGACATAAATTTTGATTTTGACATGAAAATTTTGATTTTTACTTGAAAATTTTGATTTTTACATGAAAATTTTGATTTTTACATGAAAATTTTGATTTTTACATGAACATTTTGATTTTTACATGAAAATTTTGATTTATACATGAACATTTTGATTTTTACATGAACATTTTGATATGAAAATTTGGATTCTTACATGAAAATTTTGATTTTTACATGAAATTTTTGATTTTTACATGTAATTTTTGATTTTTAAATGAAAATTTTGACATTTTCGCCGGCGGTTTATGCAATTTTTCATTCAGAGAAGCGAAATTTTTTAGTATTAAGCGAGTGTTGTTTCGTATTAACAGAAAACAAATGTACGGAAATGCCTACACTTTAGTTCGGAACTGTTTTGTATTAAGGGAGTTTGTATTAACCGGATTTTACTGTATACGTTATTTTTTTTAAACATTTCGTCATTAATTTACTGTTTGAAAATTGGAATTGTAAGTTCGTGCACACGAGACTTGGGATGGGATTAGTAGGGAAATCATTTTGATCATGTGACTTTTTTATTATTGGAATACATTCATCATGATGATGGATGGTCGAAGGTCAATTGGGCGTAGAAATATGACGGAAATTACAAACTAAAATGGTTGGTGTGATTGCATGCAAACGTCATAACAAAATAATGTGCTTGTTTTTAATAATAGAAGGCTTTCCAAAGCCGCCATGCTGTCTGAGATGAGAAAAATGCTGTTTTTTTATTTTAATTTTTTATACATATATTTTTTTTTGCTTATGATAATGATGATGGTGGCCTTGTTTAATTTTGTCATTAGGATGTGTGTTTATGTTTTAGCTAACACTTGTTGACCCTTTTTTTTCTTAAGTGTTTGGACATCACATGACACATAAGGAAATAGCAATGTAACATTTTACAGTCTCGTTTTAAACCACTTATTATTATTCAGCAACATACTGTATATACAAAGAGGATATTTTGTTTATGTCTTAAACATAACCCCATCTGTTTACTAAAAGATTATCAATACCATAAAGGTTTTTTTTTTTTTTATTTGGCTTTTTTCAAAGGGGTTTTGACATCTTTTCCTTTTTCTCTCGTATTTTTATCTGTTGCTTTAATCGTGTACACTGATACACAATTCTGAAACATGGGTCTGTTTCTTGTTATGCTCTTGGGTGGTTTTTTTATGCCATTATTCATGTTTCATAGTTTGATGTAAAATGTCTCGTTAAAAAGTGCAAGGACGGTTGTAACTTAGGCAAATGTATAAACATACATGGACAAGCACTACATATAGCCAAATTTAAATTTAGGTCAATTTTGCATGGTCGTAAATAATACATTTTAAATAAAATTAAAAAAAATGAATTGCTTTAAATTTTATTTAAAAAACTAAAACTATCTGGTTATCAACCTTATTTTCACTTGCCTACCTTTAGGCTCTATTTAGAATTTAAGCTGTTTTTTTTAGACTATTGAGATAATTTTATAACCAAATTTAGTTAGAAATTTACTCATTAAATTTATATCGATAATTTAAGTGATGAAACGCAGCAATTAGCTATGCCGTGATAGATACGCGCCTAGTCGGCATGAATTTTTTCCTCGACATTTTTTGCAGGTAGTTATTCGATGCCGTGATATGTACGCGCGTAGTCGGCATGAACTTTACCCTTAACATTTTTAGCAGGTAGTCATTCGATGCCGTGGAAGGTACGAACGCTACCGGCAGAAGTAAAGTCTCAAATACCGGACATAATTATTTGATGAAAAGATTGTCCGAAATTATTGTGATTTATTACTTTATTAGTTGTTCAAAATATACGATATTCTAGTTTTTTTTTTTTGAATAAACTAATAATTTTGTTATAAATATAAACACCCTGTTAGAATTTGAATTTTTGAAGAAATATATTTTATTTTTTATGAGATTATTATGGGGTTTTTTTTTGGTTCCTAAGCTTGTTCAACTTGAGGTTTTTGACCAAATAAGTTTTTATTTATTTTCATAGCTGTTTTTGTTTCTCCACAGTTGGATACCAATAGCTAAAAAAGCCTTATAGCTATTTATTTATATTTGTTTATCAGCAAGTGGGAATGAGTTAGCTTATCATTTTGAATTGTTTTTTTTTCTGATACTGTCTATGATCGCTTTATAATGAATTTGACCCGGTCATTGTTTTTACTGTTTATTTGCATTTTATTTGAGAAGGAAAAAAAAATTAATTAAATTTGTTTACATTTGTATTGTGGGCGTGTATGTTGGAATTTTTGTTTAAATTTTACATAGTGTTTTATCGACTATATTTTACAGTGTATTTTATGACAGTGTCATTTTTTATGGTAATTTTTTGACATTTGGTATTAAGTATATGACATTGTTTTTAAATGACAATTTCTAAGTAGAAATTCATAATTTAAAGTGACTTATTTCATTCTAATATTTCTTGAAAATTATTTGTAAAATTGTTTTGTCTCCTAAATTTTTGTCTTTAATAGAAATATGTGACAACTTTGACCTTTGAAAGGTTGACAACCATTTTTACAGTATGTTTGTTGTTAAATTTCAAAAATAAAATAAATCGTAATAGGTAAATATATTTCACAACACTTTTGTTTTGTGCCATGTCAATCGTCATATTAATTTCTATATAATTAAATTCGAGTTTACGATAACGATGAATGAGAGCGGAAGACTCATGTTTCTAATTAATTTTGAATGAATTTCATTAGTCAATTTATTAACTAGCACGCAAAATTATGATTAACATTACAGTCGATTTTACTATCACATTACAACCCCAGAGACCAAATTAATTAAATATGGAAATCGTTTATAAAATTTATCAGGGTTAAAAAGGTTGAGAAAGATAATTTAAATAGCCAATACACACCGGGCCATTTTCTGAATTGGATCACTGATTAGGGAGATCACAATTCTGAGTTGGGACGTCATCTTTCCTAGTAAAAATGTAATTAAAAATATTTTAATGTAATTAACGGTTAGCAATACGTTGCCATTGAGATGAAAATGGTATAATAAAAACTTGTATGATATCAAATTGATGTTGGTCTTCCCCTGAGACGTGAGCAGTGCTTGGTCCCTTTTTTTTTTCTTCGTCTTCTCCTAGGAGAAGTACTTGGAGAAGAAATGATTAGTTTTTCCAAGAGACTGAATTACGTGGACAACAAACATTATTGTGAGAAATGAAATCTTTTGCATCTGAATGATATATAAAAAAAAGTTTACTTTAGGCAATTTGGACTTTTTCTTTGTTGGGAGAAAAGAGATTAATATTTGGGGAGTTCTTGTTATTGATATGTACAGTACACTCCCACCCATATGAATTGCATTTATTGATTGGCGTAGAAATAGATACGAGTGTTTTGTCTGGAATATATTTCCAGGTCCGGCATTTTCATATATAAAGCTATTTGCACTTGAAAATGTCAAAAGTATTTGCCTGGCAAATTCGTGGCATTACTAAAATCTATTTCTTTTCACTCACTTTTTTTTTGCCTTCTTTTTTGCATACTTGAGTCTTTATATTTCATGTTGAATGACTAAAATTGTAAAATCGCAAGCTCTGAATATCTCAAATATTTGACTGCCAGCGATTATACTTTATAGTGTTCAAAAAAAAAGTATGTTTCTGTGTGTGTGGAAAAAAATGTTGTTGAACTTGGCAAACTCAGAGAGTTAGGGACGCAATTTTGAGAGTGAAATATGGTAATACACCGCTCTTTATTTCTGTACAATTTCACTGTAAATGAAAATCGTGCATTTGGTGAATAATATTGCAGTAATGAATTTAATTGAACAATAGAAAAAGTAATGGGAGCCTCTGGCACTTGATGATGGATGTTAATAGAGATGAAGATTGAAAAAAAATATAATTATTTGGGCTTATCTGGACATCATCATCATTATTGTTGAGAAACTTGTTTATTTATAGATGAGTGGGAAATATTTTGTACTTGTAATGCTAATATAGTGTAGGTTTTTTTCTCTCTCTCACTTTATTTAGATATAATAGTTATTATTAAAGTCTAATTTTGAAATGTAATTTGTTAACATAGTCTGGTGTTGATAAAGCACACGCGGGATTGTGTTTGCATTTCAACTCTTTTTTTTTTTTAGTCAATGGAATAAGATGATTATATGGCAAGTTTAGTGTTTTTTTTTTATTTTATTTTGCAAATAGGTTACTTGATTGCTTTGCCTTTGTTTAGTTGAAACTAGTTCACTTGTGTGTCATATTTTTGCTAATCATAATTTTTTTTAGTTTAGTTTATTAGATAATGGAGTTTTTGATGTGTAATTCTGCTTTGTGTTCTGTAGTTTTGAATTTGTTTTTTCATTTTTGTTTTTGATTATCTTTCCATTGAAGTCAGACGGGGTTTTTCCCTGATATTTTTACAGGGGAGCAAGCACATACGATTTAAATTAGATGATATGTAATGAAGAATAGAATACATTGGAATCCGTTTAACACGAATGGTCGAGACCGAAAAATTTCTTCATCTTAAAAGAATTTTGTCTTAAGCAGAACATAAAAAAATTACATAGTACACTGTATTAGAATCATAATAGATTCAAAATTTATATTTCAAAATACAGTGAAAACCTTTTAACGTGAAATCTGTTAACACAAAATAATACTACTGTATGTATTTTCATGCATTTTATTCTGTTTAACATGAACAAAAACTGCTTAACATGAAAAGGTTTTCGCTTTATACATCTTTTAGCATAAAAACCCTTTAACATGAAGAGAATTCATGTTGCGTTTCATGTTGAAAGGTTTTCACTGTATTTTGCAGTTTGTGTATACATATGCATTTAAGAAAAAACAATGCAATTTTAAATTTTTTTTATAAAAGCAGACAAAAAATGTATTGATTTTGTATTTGTTTTTATAAAAAGTTTCAAACTTATAAACATTTCGATTTTATCTGCATTTTCGCCGGCGGTATATGCAGTTTTTCATTCAGAGAAGCGAAATTTGTTTTGTGTTAAGCGATTTTTTGTTTCGTATTAACAGGAAACATATGTATGGAAATGTCTACTTTAGTTCAGGACTGCAGTGTTGTTTTGTATTAACCGGATTCCACTGAATTCGATATTTTAAATTTTAACTTTGAAATTTTTTATAACAATTTTTTAGTATAAATAACGCAACTTAAAGTGTATAAGGTTCTGTTCAAACAAAAACCAATTTGCATACTGTGACCTACTAAAATAGTCAATACTGTACTTTAAAATTGGTTTTGTTTAGTAATTACTGTATGTTTAAAGCAAAATAGGCTACATATCCAAATATTTGAAATAATGCACTAATTTTGCATTTTTAAGCCATATTTTCACATGTAAATAAATCAAGAACTCAAAATAGTTCCTCATCATTTATTTTGTTTGGTTTTAAATAAAGTTTTAATTTTTAATAAAAAAAATTCATTTGATTTTTTAAATAAAAGATGCTTGTGTATACATCGGATGTAATTATTCATTTTTATTTTTTAAATTTTTTAATTTAAAATTATTTCACTAGTGGTAGTGATGTTGTTTTGGCCTATAATATTCATAATAATATTTGATAAAGTGTAATAAATTGTGATGAGATGATAATGATGATGACAGTGTGGTTTTTATTGCGCATTATAAAAAATTGCTTTTAATTAAGCTTTCTTTTAAAAAGTCGGCTTGACTTTTTTATTATTTGCCTATCAATTTTCCAGTTTAAAAAAAAAACTAAGGAAAGAGATAGCTTATTTGAAAAACGTGTTTTGATGTTTTGTTAACATTTTCATCTTTTGACATTGTTTGGTCTAATTTAGTGTTTGTGACTCGATCCTTTTGTTTCTAATCAGGCGTTACCTCCATCTCTCTCTCTATCCTTTATGATTATTTTTATTATTATTACTTTTCTATTGCTACTACTACTACCGTACATGTACTTATTATAACTTGTAGAAAAAATAAATGGGGAGTTTTCATTAGTAGTCGTAACGCACTATACACACGTAATTAACTTCTTAATAGATATGACCTGGTCACTAAGTTAAACTCGGTAAAAATTAGTGCTATGAGGCGTTAGATTTACTCATAATTAAACAACTTTAGCTACACTCCATTAATTAATTACACAGCTTGTGCTTTATTGCTTATTGAGTGTCATTGAAAACGCATTAAAACATCTTTTAATTATGTTATTTTAATTACTGTGTTACATTTGATGAATATTTTTCGTTTTTGATGGACTTCTTTGCTGTTCATGCGCATTTAAGGAAAATTTTAAATGTTTTCAAAATACAGTGGATTCTCGTTAACACGAAGTCGACGGGACCGAAATTGTTTTTCGTGTTAACGGGGTTTTGTGTTAACGAATACATGTAAAATATAATGTATATGGGTCAAAATGACATGTTTTAGAGTCAAACTGAAATTTTTTAGAATCAAACTTAACGGTTTCTAGAGTCAAACTGACATTTTTCAGAGTCAAACTGACATTTTTCAGAGT
>JAAFCF010002710.1:7993629-8003773 GCA_013389785.1 Helicorthomorpha holstii | reverse complement strand
TTTTTCAGAGTCAAACTGACATTTTTCAGAGTCAAACTGACATTTTTTATAGTCAAACTCACATTTTTTTAGAGTCAAACTCACATTTTTAGAGTCAAACTCACATTTTTAGAGTCAAAATCACATTTTTAGAGTCAAACTGACATTTTTTAGAGTCAAACTGGCATTTTTTAGAGTCAAACTCACATTTTTAGAGTCAAACTCACATTTTTTAAAGTCAAACTCACATTTTTTTATAGTCAAACTCACATTTTTTTTTAGAGTCAAACTCACATTTTTTTGATTTTCTCTACATTTTCTTTGACGAAATATGCAATTTTTCATTCGGTGAAGCAAAATCAGTTCGTGTTAACGGGGTTGTGCTTTGTGTTAACGGGGGTTTTGCTTCGTGTTAACGGGGGTTTTGCTTCGTGTTAACGGGGGTTTTGCTTCGTGTTAACGGGGGTTTTGCTTCGTGTTAACGAACAAAAAATATAAGGGAAAGCCTATACTGTAGTTCGGAACCTCAACGTTGCTTCGTGTTAACGAGAAATTCGTTTTAACGGCGTTCGTGTTAACGAGAATTTACTGTATACAAAATAATTGTTTTGCATTTATAAATGTTGGAAAAAATTGGCAATGTCAAATTAGCAACCACTTTTTATGAAATTGATGTTTTTGTAGTGCGGATATACTTATGAGACATACAGTACCTTAATTTATTTATTTTTATCTGTTTTTTAAATGTGCAACTCTGTGGTAACTGCTTTTAGAATTTCTATTTTTATTGATCTGGGCGTTTGTTATGGGTTTTAAACTTATTTTCAGCCTATTGAATCGAGTTTGTATTTTTAAATGGCTTTTTAAATTATATTCGTGATGTTTACTTGCTATTTTGGTTATTTGAGATTTGTATTTCAGTTTTAATTGATTTCTTGAGGGTAATAGTTCATCGAAGGATAATGACATTCACTTTGCGAGCTATTTCTAATAATAACTTAACTTTTTTTTTAGTTATTGACAATCAATTGGTATAAATTTATATTGTCAACAATTGAACAACGTTTTAATAGATCCTTATTACCTTTGAATTGTGATGAAATTGTTTGTTCAATTATTTATTTACAGTTGAAAAAAAAATGTATCTTGTTAAGTTATTATTAGAAAGCTTAATCCGCTATTGTGCTGATTCTATTTTAATTAATACAATCGATTTGGTTGATTGTTTGGCTGATAAAAAGTTTACTGTTGGTTTAAAGCTAATTATATTTGACATTTAAAGTCTTAAAAATTAAAACATGGCACAACTTGTATGTAAACCAGTTTACTTATAATATAAATCAGTAGCTATTTCTTTGACAATTTAATCGCTAGGAATGTGGCAACAAAATATTTAATTAATGATTAAAAATTCAAAATTTGGAAATTCTAACGTTTAAATTTATAAAGTTTTTTTTAGTTTAGAAAGGAAGATAATAATAATACATTGTGCACGTGATTGTAGCTTTGTTTTGAATTTGTTCTAATCTAACCAATTTAATTATTGGTTTTAATTACTGTTGATATTCGAATGAGGTTAAGTATGGGTGTGGAAATAATAAAAGTATTTGAAGTTGGGTAAATTTATTCAATTTTTAATGGGGGTGTGGAAAGGGGGAATTAAAATAGCTCGAGATATTTGCAGTTGTAAATCAAAAGATAACACACTTTTAATTATTATCTCATTTTCAGCATTCCAAATTTAGCTAATAAAGTTATTTGAAATTATATACACTTCTGAGTTGTTGTTTATGACTATAAAGCGATGAAAAATGGGGTCGTCGATGTTGCTTGTCATGTTAATTGATGCTGAGGTCAGTTTAATAACATTTCATTAAATGCTTGATTGAAGAATTTGTACATTTTAGTAATGCTAAGTTAAATAAACACCGAATTACGTCAAGATGAGTGGCAGACCGTGTGGAATTTGTTTGCAATGGAATTTACCGGTTGATTTGACCAATTAGAACAGATTTATTTTAGTAAGAAAAAAACGAGACTAATCGCAATTGGAAATGATAACATTTAGTCTCATTTATTGGGATGTCTTAGGAAGAAAAACGGTTCTAATTTAGAAAATTATTTAATTTACAAAGTGGCATCATTTTTTTATTTATTTTTTGGATTAATTTCATTTCTTAATACTAAATGAGTCGCCATTTTTGATAACGTTTTTGTATGTACTGTATATATAAAATAATTGATGTACTTTTTATCTCTTTTAATATTGCATATTTTACGACTGGGCTTCCAAGTAAAGGAAAATTTTTTAAATTAATTTTCAGCACACTCATAAAACAACTGGGAAGATTTCTTATCATAAATTTTTGAATTATTTTTTTAAGAGGAAGTTTTTTTTAAGACCTGATTCAAAATTTTAATGACGATAACGTTTTTATAACAGGATAAAATGACGATGGGAACTTAACTTATAACTTACGTATAGTTTTGTCGTTGAACAAAAGTGGAATTTTTTATTGTTCTGAGAAGGTGAAGGTCGGATTAAAATTTTGAAATTGATTTTTGTCATTATTAGCGACATCATTATAACTTAAGTCAACATGCAACTTTCCCATTTTTTTAATTTAAGAATTACAGGGTGATTAGAAGATGTGTGACACAACTACAGTTAGTACAATAATTATTGGTAGTTCTAAATTTGCACACACATTGTTCTAAAAAATATTGTTTCTTTTTCGATTGGTTTTGATGATAAAAATTTAATTTATCATCGAAATCACTTGAAATTTTACGAGAAATTTTCTAGATGATGGATTTAAATAATGTATATTTCGAAATTTTGACATTCATTAAACTTTTTTTATGATTTGCTAAGTCTGAACTGGAATCAATAAATATTTGTGTTTTTTATTGCCAATATGGACATGTGGACAGCATATCCTTTGATCACCCTGTAAAACTAAAAAAATAAACAATAATTGTATTTTATTTCCATTAAAGTTTTGTTTTATTTTTTTTTGTTTTAAAATACTGTACTTTTTTTTAAAATTCAAATTTTTGCAAGATCAAAATAATTTCGGTTGTCATAGCAACCAATATTCATTATGGATAAGAGAATAGTAAATTTTAATTGTTGCTTTAGCTTACACTGTTGAGTTTAAAGTTTCCATAGTAATTAGTACATCCTGAATGTATTTTATGTTGTGTTGATTTTTTAATTGGTAAAATTATATCTGTTTATTTCTGCAGCCATTTTTTATTTTTTTAAAAAAACTTTTTGCGCTTGCTAATTATTATGATAATTAATTGGATAGATCGAGAGGACGTTCAACTTGTTATCCTTTTGGTTTATGTATTGTCGTAAATGAATCTGTTAATATTTTTCTTAAATATAAACTGCATTGCAGACACTAACATCCTTTGTATAGATGGAGGAAAAGTATGATTAATGAGTTTAGTACAGGTGAGTTTGAGCAGACGTAACAATAGACTTTTTTTTAATTTTTTAGTAGATTAAAGTAGATCTCTCGGTCGTTTGAACAATCTTCAACATAACAGACACCTTTAAAGCGATTTTTATGACGTGGATTGCACTTGCTGTGGGTGATAACGTGTAATTTAGTTATCCCATTGACGCCAATTGTGAAATACAAATGAAACCCTAGCGGGTTGTATTGTTAGTGTTGTAGTTAAATATCTCACAATCCTATATTGCGTTACTTTGTAATGCAATGAAAGCAATTTAATTTATCAAATTTAACATCTTTTATTACTGGCGTGTGTTATTCTTTAGATTAAGTTTGAAATTGAAGTGAAGTGGGCCAACTTGATCGTGTTTAGGACTCTTAAAGTATTTTATTTTTAGTAAAAACATTACATTTTTTTAAATTTAAAATTTCAAGCACAAATAACATCCGAATTTTTATTGGAAATTACTTTAATTTGTTAACATGATTAATTGTGAATATAAGGGAGTGTAGCCACAGTTACCCGGGTAATCTTATAAATTGGAAAATTTGCTATTGGAACTGATACGATTTTGTCTCATTTCTTTATTGGCAGTGTAAAAACGAGTGTTCTAACTCTGAAAATCACTCTGTATATCTACCGTGTGACGTAATGAGAGAAAATATTTGACGATGTGTAAATAAGAAAGGGGTGGTTTGGAGAGGAGGGAGTGTTTGTTGACGACATAACAATTGAGGTCAGTATAATGGGTTAGACTGAGAGATAATATTAAAGGGGATCGTGGAGAAGTGGCACCGAATTTGGTAAAGAATCACATTATGTGTAAAATTAGTGACGTATTCGTGCATTGTGGTGGGTGTTAGTTGGGCAAAGTAATAATAAAAATAATACATTTTAGTTTCCACCCTAGCAAAATGATAATTTTTGTAATTCCGTGTCGTTTCTATTTTTTCTTCTGCCCATTTGCGTGCTACATTTGACTGGACTAATTTTTTTTAATATTTTTCTAATGTTGATTATATGCCTTACACATAATGCGCTTCATCTGCTAAGCTGTTTTTTTAAAGGGCAGATTTGTTATTAAACAATACTGTAAGTCAGTCAGTCAGGTGGCATAGAAGCAATGGAAGCAGCAGGTGATTATTAGTGATTAGGCACGTCCTTTTCCACCACTACAACCCCCCCTTTTCTTTCTTCCCACCCTTTTTTATTATTATTATGTACCCGTACAATGTTTTTCTCAATGCTATTTTATTGCTCATGTCACGCTACAGGTATCAACTATGAGCTGATTGGGCGGTACTAAGTTAAATTATACAGGTATATACACTGCAATACACAATACAACTTTAATGGCTTTTTTAAAACTTAAAAATGTTAAAGTATTGCACTTGTAAACTTAGTTTGTTTATATAATTTTGCTATCGAACTAAAATATAGGAATTTCCATACATTTTTGACCGTTAACACGAAATAAAACCCTGCTAACACGAACTAATTTTGTTCTCCCAATGAAAAATTCAGGTAATTTTTTATTAAAAATTATTTTAGTATTTTTTTTTGGTTGCCATGGTAATATATAGTAACTTCTTTACTGTGCTTTAATTATTGTGACAAACGTATTCGAATTTTTAAATGAAAAAGAATTTGAATTTTTAAATGAAAAAGCATTCGAATTTTTAAATGAAAAGAATTCAAATTTTTAAATGATAAACGTATTCGAATTTTTAAATGATAAACGTATTCGAATTTTTAAATGATAAACGTATTCGAATTTTTAAATGAAAAAAACATTCGATGTTTTAAATAAAGAAAAGTATTCGCATGGTAATATGCAGTAACTTCTTTACTGTGCTTTAATTATTGTGACAATTGAGTTTTATTTCTTATTTTCAGTTTGAATTTTAGAATGTTTTTGAAACAGGATGGGAGAAAGTTTTTTTTTTTATTTATATAAGTTAATTGTTTATTTTGAGAAATCATAGTCTACAATTTGTTTATTTTTAATTTTCGCTGACCTCGTCGTTGGAACCATACTGTCTGCATTTGTATAGATAATTGGCATGAATTTAAAAATTGAATTATTAGGGTGGTTGTATATTTAGCATTTAAAATATTTTTATAAGTCATTGTCTCATTCAGTCATAACAATGGAAAAACCAATTATCGGATTTTTTATTCTCAAGAATGAAACTGCCAAATCATGCTAATTAATACACACACAGAAAGATAAAAAGAAAAAGAAATGACATTTTCTTTTGATTTCATTTCAGATTTTATTTTTATATTGTAATTTTTTATAGCATTATTTACGCTACTTTTAGCAATGGTTGTCATTGTAATTACGTTGTCACAAGTTCAGTTTGAAACTTGTCAGTATAAAATTAAAATTTACTTTTTTATGTCTTGTGAATTGTGTGAAGTCGTTTAGCATATTTTTCCACTAACAAGACAGACAGATAAACGAGGAAACGTTTTCTATTTTCAACAGTTTTGGAGTGGTTAATATTTTGCTGGACTTTTTTTTTTTTTTTGATGACGTCAAGCAATACAAAAATTAATTCCAAGTGGGAGATGATGATGACGTTATTATAGCTGCAAATACCAAAACGTATTTGATTAACTTGTCAGAATTATTCGTGCATAAAATTACCCTCGACGTCAGGGGGTGACAGCTGTTTCAGATTTCTCTCTCTACAATTGGCATCACATCTAATTCACCAGAAGTCGATATACAACATTTTAATGCATTTGGAGGCTGTGTTCAATGTTCAATCTCAGATTCTATCACATATAGCACAAACGACACTGCATTAATAAAAATATAAGTTGTATTTCGTCGCACTTTGCATGATTTAACCCTAAAATAAATGTTATTAGACGTTTATAAATCCATTCCGACTGGCAGTACGGCAACTACAATTGGATGGATATTATTTGGACAGATAATTATAATGTTTATAGAGCTTTGAAGCAGAAATAACCTTGTAATGATTTTAAGATTTGACATATTATGACAGTGGTAAATTGCACTCTTGTCTCAACAATTTTGTCATTTGTGATGTCAAAGTGTCATTGCTTAAGTTAGTAAAAAGTAATTTTGAAACTTCAGTTGCTATGGTAACATTATTATTATTTTTGATAAAAATTTAGATTTTTGAATGTGTTTAATTTGATCTCCATGATAATTTCACTTCACTAATGGAACTTAATCTCGTTAAATCTGTTTTAATGTAAGAAAATTCCTTCTAATAATGATGCAATTATACAGTAGTATTTTTCGAATCAATAATTAAGTGGCTACTTGATGGTAACATTTAAGGTATTACTGCTCACTAATATTAATATTGCATAACATAGCATCGTGTGTGTACCTGGTGCACCTGCACCGATGTCGTGGTTGAGCAGTTTTTGTGTTTAAGGTGACAGAGGGAAGTTCAAAGTACTCAGAAGTGCTTTCAAGAAAGAATGATACTTGTGAAAAGAGAATTTGGCAGTTTTTATTATTCGGTTTTTTTTTTCTTCATTGAATATATGCGCCCCTTTGACCACAGTGTGTTAATTCTTAGTTAAGCTTGTTGACATAACTCTCTTCCTCACCCACTATATGTGATATTAACATGGGATCGGGGTGGAGTGGGAATTATCCGAGGGTATACAGTATACTGTAAGTAATGGTTTTTTCAATTGGTTTTTTTTTTTTTTAACTGTTGGAAATTAATATTAAATTTCCACCTGCAAATGCAGTGCTTACATAAGTAATACTGTGCTATTTGTTGCAATGTTATGTGTACGTTTTGCAATTCGTGATGCTTGAATCAATAAGTGTGAAATACTGTATATTAAATCTGTTAAATCATAAAAAAGTAAACAAAGATTTGTTTTATATGTATACATTTATGTAACCTTGAACTAGAAAGAAAAGTTAAGGGGTATATACTAAATGTGTTTGAAGTTTAAGTGAAAATGAACAAAAATTAAATAAACAGTACTATTGTCTGTTACCGGAAGTTGAAATAAGTTGTAATATTTTGTCTTAAGTTAAACAAAAAAAAGGTAGTTTTTTATAAGTTTAGATTAACAATGAAGTAATTTTACGAATGTTTTTGATAGTTTAATGTAAGCGTATCAAGTGGGATTTTTTATTTGCTGGTGTTAAATTCCGCATAATTATAACGAATATTGAAAGCATACTTAAGTATTTCCTGAATAATTATATTTCTATAGGAAATTTCTACGCTGATTGGTTACGCTGTGTAACTTTATTTTTTGCCACTCTGCGCAAAAAACCATGGCTTAAATCAGAAAGGGGAAAAGATAAATTTTATGCCGTGATTGGTACGAACGCAGCCGGCAGAACTTTTTTTCTTCTTTCTTGCTGGTTTTGTTAATATGTATTTTAATTTTGAATGTAGTATAAATCTAATTTTAAATTTCAATTGAAGGAAGAAAAAAAATATTTGAATATTTGAAGAAGAAAAAAAAGTTATTTGAAATCAGCAGTTTCTAACATTGAAAAAATTGCAAATGACTTAAATGACTTACCGGTAATAAAAGTCTTTATAAATCATTATAAAATAACATTGATGTAATAAGATTAATATTCTGTGGTAAATGACTTGTATGAAGAAGGCGGGGAGGGAGGGAGGGGGGCCACCTTTAACATTGGTGTTGGTGTGGACTCTTCCTCTTATCCGCTGGGAGAGAAGCTTGTGCCTCTCGACGCTCATTTGCAGTTGGTTAGCGGACGGGGTAACTTCTCGCTGGCTGTCCCACGTAATGATAAACAAGCGAGCTACTTTTAGCTGCCAAAATATTACTCTTGTTGGGTTAGAAAAAAAAAGAGAAAGCTTAGTTTTTTGGCTGCTTTTAAACTTGATCGTTAAAATAACTTTTGTGTGTTTTGTACATCTCACAATCATATATGGAATTGATATTTTTAATTGGAATATTTTTTACGTGATAATTTCGACTTCTGTGCCTGTGTGTTTTTGTTTGTGTCAAGTGTTGAGTGACATACTAAGAAGATATTTTTATATGGCAAAATGAAGGATGACGGAACTGTTCTGCTCATTTTAATTGCTGGTAAGAGACACTTTAAAAGTTTTTGCTTCAAGTGTCAAAGTTTAAGATATTATAGCTCAGCAGTTTAAAATAAGTAACAAAAGTTTTATACGTCTAAAATTAATCAAGCTGGGTACTTGGTAGTGCCTTGAATAAGTTAAACGATCACTTTGGTACATTTAACATCAAATTTAGAACCTGCAACAACAAAATTGGCTGTTAAAAACGTTTTTTTATTTTTATACAGTACTAAAAACCAATTTTGTACATCAGTGTACAGTGTGGGACTCCTAGTTAAGAAACATAAACATCAATTTTGATTCCTCAAAATGACATTTTGTGTGTTTTATTTTAAAAATTAAGCTTTATATTTGAAAGTGGATCAAATTCTACGTTTTCCCACTTAGCATTTTTAATTTTACTTCGGGCTAAACCACATTTCAATTCTTCAAAATAAATTTCGAAATTTTTCTATGAACAGCATCATTATTTACAACTAAAATAAATTAACTTTTTATTTTGAATTGATTAAAATATTAAAATTTTAGATTGTTTCTGTGGAATACTAATTTCTCTTTAAATTATTTCTCATAGGTATTACTGTTTAGTAAATCATTTTACTGATAAGTAAATAAGTGTTAGTAACCTCTATTTTTTATGTCAGTTTACCTGTACAATTTTGTATCATCTTTTGCAATATTAGAACTAATTTTTCATGTTTTAAGTGGAGGGGGTAATTTTTTTTTTTGAGAAATTGTTGAAAAGTAGGTCTGAACTGTCAGTTTTCTGAAAAAAATTATGAGGGAGTGGAGAGAGAAAATAATTTAGTTTGCCAACTTTTTCAACTATTATTTGAGCGATATAAATCTTTTTAACTCTCAATTTTGCCATTAATCCTCTTATAATCCTTTCACTTATCCCATTTTAAATCAAGTGGTTTAGAGATGGATAAAGATCCGGCCTTGAAAACTGTAAATCTCTTCAGGTAAAGAAAAGGGAAAATTAGTGGGATATATATTTTTATTTGAGAAGCTGTATTTTAGGATTTAACATTCTTTATTGCACCATCATCCACCACCCATCTACCCTCCTTAGCCACCACCACTCAGGCTTAAAACTGAAATGTTTGAAATGGTGGCAAGACCCTGTCATTCTATGGGGCTCGTAAAAGGAGGGCTTCCACTTCATTTTTATTTCATTTATTTTGCAACACGCTCAAACACGTGTTACTGTTGAATTTTTCTTATTTATGACTGTGGTTGTCAACCTTTTAACCCACGCGCCAGCTTCCTTTTGCACGTCCCTGGATTTTTGTGATGATATATTGACATTGAAAGATTGCACTGTTTGTTTCATTTTAGAACTCTTGACTTTAATGCAGTTTAGAAATCGAACTATTCGAATTTTTATATGAAAAAAAGTATTCAAGATTTTAAATGATAAAAGTACTCAAGATTTTAAATGATAAAAGTATTCGAATTTTTAAATGAAAAAGTATTTGAATTTTTAAATGGAGAAAAATATTTGAATTTTTAAATGAAAAAACATTTGAATTTTTAAATGAAAAAACATTCGAATTTTTAAATGAAAAGAATTCAAATTTTTAAATGATAAAAGTGTTCGAATTTTTAAA